>RJWJ010020650.1:0-28819 GCA_004363605.1 Indri indri | reverse complement strand
GGGAATTGAAGAGGCAAAGACTGAGGTCTCAGAAGCTCAGCTTTGCTGGATCTCAGAAGAAACTCCAGTTCAAAGTTCTCACTGGCACCCCGAGAGTTTGAGGGGCTGGGAGTACATCTGCTGCCGAGGGTTGACAGTGTGAGTCTTCCTGCCCACCCGCCCCTGACAGCCTCGCCGGCTCTGCGCAGGAGCCGCTTAACTTTCCTGCACGCTGTTTTCTCTGCAGAACCTCCGTTCCCCCTCACGTTCCTTCTCTCTCCTCCCTCCGGTTCTCTGTCCGCCCAGCTCTTTTCTTTCCCTCCTCCCCTCCCCCTCCTTCCCTCTAGCTGCCCCCTCCCTGAGGCCCACAGAGCCCCCTGCCCTGGTGCCTACTTATTCTCTCTGGCTTCAAACTCGGCGTGCACCAGACAAGGGGAAGGGACGCGGGAGAGGGGCGCTGCAGGCCAGGCCTGGACGCACAGAGCAGCCTCATTTCCACTCATTTCCACTTGAAGCGTCACAGGAAAAGCTGCCTTTCTCCTTCAACTTACCCAGCTCGGAGAGGGCGGAGGGACGCAGCGCCCAAGGGGCAGCGGTGTGGGGCGGGCACTGCCGGGCTTCAGGAGCGGCCACCCGGCCACGGAGCCGCTGGCACGAGCGGCAGCAGGAGGGAACATCAAGAGGGAGGCGGGGCTGCATGAATCATTTATGACCGGCCACGCCAGGGTTCAGGAACACTCGCTGGCCAGCGCAAAGGCCGCTTTGACTTGGGGGATCTCGCGCTGTCCTCCCTGCAGGGGCCTTGCTGCATGAACTCCTGCGTGAACCTGCGTGAACTCCTTCTGCCGGGAGAAGCTGCTGTCCGCGTGCCTTCCAGGGGCAGCAGCTGTCCCAGGACAAGGGGCCAGAGCTTGGGGACCACAGTACCTTGAAATCCTGACTCTGCAACCCCTTCCTCTGCAACAGAGGAAGAGGAGGCTGGCTGGGATCTCAGGGGCCATGTGGACCAGAAGGGGAAACTGAAGCCCAGGGAGAGCGACTTGCTCAAGCTGTGAAAAAGACACAACCAGTCCCAGGCCACTGTCCCCTGCCACCTCCAGAAGGCTCCCTGCAGCTGCCTGTGGCACTGAGAGCCACAGAGCCAGAGAGCGGAGTCCCCACAGGCAGGGCAGGTGCAGGGAGGCTCCTCACACTTGGGGGTCATGGGAGGATCCGGGCCCCCATGTCCAGCTAGCCTGAAGTGTCACTAATTGGGTTTCAGTCTTTTGAATGAGGAAGGATTTCAGACTGCAGAAAATCACCCCCCATCCAACCTTGCCCTGCCGCAGGGCATGGGCATAGTGAACAAGAAGTTGGGACCTCCCCACCTCCAGTCTGCCAGGACCCACCCACCCTGCCTGCCAGGTGCCAGGTGTAAGGACGCATTTTCTGCTAATGGGGGAGGGGACAGCCATCCGGGATGGGGAGGGGTCAGTGTTATTGTCATTTTCACCCCTTCTCACCCAGTGACATTCTGTATTCTCTTTCCCATTTTATCTCAGGCATCAAAAATATGAAAAAGAGCTCTTCTGTCCCCAAAAGGGAGATCCTGCTTTGGGTAATGGGACCAACATAAGTACAAGATGCTTAAGATTTACCCCAGGACAGGACGGAAGGAAGCGCCCTGACCAGGAGAGGATGCTCAGAGTCCACTGCCCACTTCCTGTCCTCATCCTGGATGGTTCCTCTGTAGAGACCTGGACTCCGCATGCCCTCCCGAGACCCTCTGACTATGACAGTCCCCGGTGCCCTCCGACAGGACACATTCCTCAGGAGCACAACCTGGAGCCTCTAAAAGCAAGACACACTTCCTACAGAGGAGACAGGAGCCTGCGGGGCCCCGTCCCGAGCCAAGAAAGCAGCCCAGGCCTCCGCAGGCCCCCTCAGGCCTCAAGAGCACCGTGACATCCTCAGTCCCACCGACACCAGTGGCATCCCCTGCTCAGAGTCCGGGCGGCACTGCCCATGGGATGGAGCGTAGGGCTGGCAACAGCCTGCCTGCCTGTCAGCTCTGTCCCTCCTCGGGAGAGGGGGTGCCAGGTCCAGGGAGAGGGTCTGACCTGCCCAGGGCCCCAGGAGAGGAGCACACAACACAGCCCCGTGTGGGCAAGGCCTGGGGCCAACACTGGTTCAGCACCACACACGTCCTCCCACAGCAAGCAGCAGCCCCAGATGAGTCACAGGGGCTCCCTGGGCCAGGTGGGATGGGGAGGAGATGGCCGAACCAGACACTGCTTCAGAGACACTTCTTTAGGGCTGCGGGGTTGCAAAAGGGTCAGGGGTTGTCTCGGTCGATTACACAAAAAAACGTATCCCCAAAGCTCCCGGTCAGCAAAACTAAAAAGCAGACCCCTTCTTGGGTGGTACTGCCTCAGACGGCACCACAAAGGCCACAAAAAGAAAACAAGGGAAGTAAACCAAACCTTCCTCAGCCTCAGGGGACTGCGAGGCCAGCGAGGCTGGAGGCTGACGGAGCGGAGCCTCCATCCCTTTCCCGACAGGGCACTCGCCCAGAATGACCCCTCCCGACTGGTGGCGAGGACATGGCTCCCTCGGTTCAGTTCAGTCGGGCGGCAGTCGTGTGTGGGGTGCTGCGTGGGGAGGAGTTTGCTCGCAGACAGTGGAGAGCCGGCCCGGCAGCCATCTGCAGGGGTGAGCTCCCAGGGAGGCTCCTGTCAATGCAGGGGACGTGGCCACGCTGCCGCCCCCAAAAGTACTGCGATCACACTTTCAGGCATTCCAGAAGCTCAAGCTGAAGGTGGCCAGCCCTCACCCCTCTTGTACACGTCCCCCCCAACACTACTTGCAGACAGAAGTGACGGGGCCTTGTGGAGCAGACTCCCCTGATGTCGTCACCCTTCCTCCCCTTCAGCGTCCTCAGGGAGACATTCAGGGCCTGGAAAGAGGCATTACCAGGAAGGAAGGGACTGCTCCTGGCCGGCCCCCAGCAGCCAATGCCCCACAGAACGGGCTGCTCTCTGGGCCCCACAACCATGTCCAGAGAGACCCTTCCAAGGTGCCTTCCACACGCAGTGACAGAGCTGCTCTCTTCAGCCAGGCTCGGGTGTGGGGTGGTTTGAAGAAATTACCTTCCATGACTTATCAGTGCCCCACAGAAAGCAAACACCATGACTAACACCTATCTCAGGTAAGAGAGGCTGGGAGCGACCTCAGGAAGCCCACCTCCAACCCCCCGCCGCCTTCAACACCTGGACACCACGAGCCCTGCCCAGAGCAGGACGTGCAGGCCCAGAGGCTGGGGAATGGATTTGGCCGTAGGGAACCCATACGGGAGACAGCAGATGGAAAACACCGGGTCAGACACCAGAACCCCAGCCTGACCCCCAGCCCCATCCAGCTCCGGGCTCCCATCCTGAGGGTAGCAGCCCCCAAACCACATTCTCCCGAAGCAGCTCTCCCCTGCTGTGTGTGTGCAGGCCCTGCAGGAGGACCCACCAGCCCTCGCAGAGCCACCTCCCACAGGCTCACACTAGCACCCTCCACACCTGGAACCTTCCATGGCTCCACCAAAGCCCAGTACATAGCCTCCAAGTCTAGCTACTGCCCTTGGAGATCTGTCTACTTCTCCAGCCACCCCCACCAGGCCGTTCTGTCACCAAACTGGCCTTTCCACCAATCCCAGCATGCCTGCAGACGAGGCACACACCACCCTCTCTCCTGTCCACCTCCCCTCCTGGGCCCCTGCCATGAGGAGGACTCCTCCTCCCCCTCCGCCTCCCCCCGCCTCCCCCTTCTGAGCATGAGCCTTCCTGGCTGGGCCACCCCACCCCGGCCTCGCCCTCCTCGCCCTCCTGGAACCAGGCTTATCTGTGCTGTTCCTGGGACACGTTGGCCCCTTTATTTTATTCTGAATACAGGCCGTTCCCACTTATAATGAGCTGAGTTCCCAAAGTCTGGCATTCTGTAAATCAGTGATTCAGAACTTCATGCATTTTTCCCATAAAAAATAATGCAACATAATACGAGCAGGTTTCCGGGTTGGCCCGCAACTACCGAGGCAACCCACAGTGTGGCTGAGACACTGCGTGCGTGCAGTTAAAAACCTCTATTTGAGAAATACAACACTAATAATTAAGCAGACTGAAAACCATTAAGCATTTGATTAAAACAGAATAAAGAACTGTGTGTTATTCATGTTGAGTCCTAGTTAGTGTCTGAAGCAAAGCAGACTCTCATCTCAGACACAGGATGGCCATGGTGGATTCCACAGTCCCGGCACTATGGGACCGCAGGGGAGAGGTGGGCACTGACTGGGGTTCGGACCGCCCTCCGCCCGGGCAGCGTGCGTACCGGCTGGGGCCGAGGCGGGTCAGGGTGTCCTGAGGGGTGGCAGGCAGAGTCTCAGGGGAACTTGAAGCAGGCTTTGTGCTTCCAGGGCCTCCCAACAGCCTCTCGGTCCATCGGCGGGCAAGCTGTCCTTTCCCTGACCTGCTGCCTGGGGCAGGACGAGCCCCGGCCGGGTTGGGAGTGGTCTAAGCCAAGCCCTCCAATGGCCCAACCACAGCAATGGCCCCTTCTAGGAGCCCCAGTCGTCTCATAACCCCACAAAGCAGATGCTGTTAACACGGACGAAAACCCCAGGCTCGAGTTCTCACAGCCAACCCGTAGGCGCCAGGTGGAGGGGGAGCTGGGGATGGCCTCTACCTCCCTCTGCACGGGGAGGGAAAGGGGAGAAACAAGCCATGACTTCACGCCACCAAAGAGCATGAAACACAGTGGACAACATGCCCTCTCGGGGCCCTTCCAAACTAGCCAGGGCCGGCCGCACAGTGCAGCTGGGTTGTTAACGGCCGCTCCTTCACCCAGAACCCAGGGCTCCTCTTTGCAGGCACTGGTGAAGCGGTGATGAATAAGTTATTGTGCATTTCCTCAAAGATCTGAGAAGCACCGGCTCGGCCCCCTGCCTGCCCAGCATGGTGCCCTCACCAGCCCACCTGCACACTAAGTGCTCGTGATGGACCTGCAGGGGCTCCCGCAGCTCTTGCCGACCCACCCCACGGGAGACACGGCGGGCACTGCCCAGCATACTCCACAGGTAAGAAAACAAGGGTACCTTGGTGGCAGGGCAGACGTGACCCAGGACCCCTGGGGAGCTCCCAGAGGGTGAGGACTGCCATGTCCCCAGCACCTAGCACAATGTCTGGCACACGACAGGAGCCCTGGCAGGGTGGCGGGTGCACGGGGTCCTTCTGTTTGGAGGCATCTCCCACACAGGCACCTGTTCATTCCACAGACATTTAGCAAATGCCTTTGCGCCCACAGCTCACTCCAGGTTCACTCCAGGTCTCCTCTGAAGCCTCCTGCGGCGACACCCGCCCTCTATATGATAACTTCCCTTTGCCATCGCAGCCAGTCACCTGGGCCTCACCTGCCAAAGTCGGCACCTTTTCTTGTTTTTTCTGGGAAGACAGACTCGCACGTGGGCCACCTCGCCCCTTCCACGGCGGCTGCACGTCTCCCTGTCCCTCCTCCCCGTCTGGGGTGGTTCACCCCTCAGATGTATAATGAATCAGGCACTTGCTCATTAATAAAAAATGACAAGCGATCATCTCATTGAAATCCGCCAAGCTGCCAGAGCCTGCAGACACAACCCCTGCTTGGCTCGGCAATTCCTCTGTGGTCAGGCAGTAATGAGTCTGTGGGGTGGACAGGCCAGCCAGGGAGCGCCTCAGTGTTTAACGTGCAGGCAGGGACGTCACCTTTCCGCCTCGTGTGGCCCCGGGAGCAGCAGGTTAATGCCTTTTTCATCTGTATTAACAAAGGGGCTCGGCTCAGCAGGCCCCAGCTCCCCCAGGGTCAGCAAGGCAGGAGAATGTCGTGGGCTGTGGAGGGTTAATCCTCACGGTGGCAATCAGCAAACCTCTGCAGCCAAATTCCCAAGGGGCCCAAGAACAGCCCCAGACTTGGAGACTGAACTACTTGAATGCTTTTTTGTTTTAAAAAGCAAGAAAGTAAGCAAAAAGCCTTGACGGGAGACTGGATGCTACAGGGGGGGCGGTTCCAGCCACAGGCTCAGCACCAGGACCCCTCCCCCACTCAACCAGCCACAGCTGCATCAGGGGAACAGGCCCAGCTAAGGGCAATGCACAGGAGGCACCTCCAGGAAGCCTGCCAGAGCCTCCCAGGCTTCTGCTGTTGGGCACACTCGCTGTTGCATACTCACTTTGGCACCCACCACATACAGAGCTTCACAGGCAGTGTTGGAGTCCGGCAGGATAGGAGCCACCTTGCACACAGACAGCCTGGGAAGGAATTCAGGCTCCATCACTCACAGGGTATAGCCTCAGGGACATCAGGAACCTCAGGTTCCTCATCTGTAAAATGGGGTGAGGAGGCCTCACCTGCAGAGATGAAATGAGCCCTAACTCATCATCCATCACCCAGTCCCTACACAACAAATGACAGGTCCATGATTATAAGGGCCTAGTGGTCCAGGCCTCGGCCTTGCTCATCGTCACTTCATTGAGTGCCTCCCCACTGCGCACTACTGCGTGTGGGCCATAACGAATCACCTCTAATTTTCACAACAGCCCTGTGGGACAGCTACGTTAACCCATATTAGAAATGGGGGCATCTGCCCAGGGCCTCAGGGAACCAAGCGGCAGAGCCAGGACTCTGGCCCCGACTCCTTCCTCACCACCATGTGCTTCCCACCTGTGCTGCCACCACTCTAGAGCCCTCAGTGGCTCCCTATTAACAATGGAGCCAGACCCAGGCTCCACAGTGAGCCCTGCCTACACAGGCCTCTTCCACACAGGGCCTTCTCCCAAGCAGATGGGTCATATCCAGGTCCTTCGCGCATCTTCAACCCACCAGAACAGTTGCTTGAAATGTCCTCCCTGGAACTCTCCATGTGGCTTGGCCATTTGTCCCTCAAGCCAGCCACTTCCCCAACGTGGCCTCCGACCACTCCAGATCATAGTGATGGCTGCTGAGCTCTGCTCCCAGAGTCCTGACAGGGAGCCAGGTCCGAAGGGGCCCTCTGAGCTCCTGAAATTGGCACTGACACGGCCTGAGCACAGGCAGCTCCGGGGCCTGGGTCGGGGGCCTGGGCAGATCTCAAGACCCATGAAGAAGGCAGGGCAAGGACGATGGGGCCCACTGTGCCAATGGAGGAACCTGGGTCAGGCAAGACAGGCCGAGGTGGGCCGTGCCAATCTTCACACAGCTCCTGGGACTGACCAAAGCCATGCGTTGGGCACCTTGTGGCATTGACCTCCTCACCTGAAAACTGGCAGATGAATTTGGACACCCTCCTGCCCCCGCCCAGTACCACTGCCTCCTGCCTGGAGGCCTTTAATAATAGTCCCCAATGCATTCTCCTTGGTCCCCTTCCATCCCCGCTACACCACAGCCGGGAGGGCACCTGCCTGCCTGGCCACCACGATGGCCTCCGGGGAGCCGACAGGGTGTAATGAGGCTTGCGTTTTTGTCTGTGCTTTAGCACTGTTTGTACACGTTCTAGAAAGTCTATGTAACTTTTTAATCACGAAAAAGGGGAATAATCTCTAGGGCTGCTGTGCCGCACAGCTGCATTCATTCAACATGCTTCCCTGCCCTCGTTTCAGGAGACGGCCCCTTCCTTCCAGAGGGGAAGGGGCCACATGTAGGTGCCAGTGACATCCCAGCACAAGGGAAGGATGAGGTAGAAAGAGCTCTGGACTTGCAGGCAGGAGGCCTGGGCTTCTGCTTTTGCAACCGACTCAACGTTGAGTGGTCTCACCTGTAGAAATGACGAAGGCCCCTCCCATCTCTGACATTCTCAGATGTTTGGGGGATCCTGGGGCAGGCTTCCAGAAAACAGCAAGTAACCTGAGAAGCCCAGCCCCGGGCAACCTCCTTTAGAAGACTGCTTAAGAAAATCCTTCTAATGAAGCTATTAGCCAGGACTTCGTGGGGTGAGGGGAGGCGGCGCCAGCTCTGCTGTGCCTCCAAGAAGCCTGGCTCAGGTGGAAACACAGCCAGAGCGAGAACGCGCCGGTCCTGCCTGAGCCTGGAACACGCATGCAGGAGACAACTCGTTGCAAAACCCATGGCCTCAGGGATGGAGTCTGCCCTACATTAAGAAACACTTTCCAAATGAGATAATTATTTAATAGGTGATAAATGGAGTCGGGGAGAGGGCAGTGGGGATTCAGTTGATTAAATGCCTGTGGCCCCAGCACTGCAGGCCCTCCCCAGAGCCCAGCCTCCTGCCCCTCACCTCCCCCATTTCCTGCGTAAGGACACCCCAACCCCGACCCCTACCGGGCTGTACAGAGGACGACGGGGCCAGAGTATCCTCAGCAAGGCACCAGGCCGAATCCAAGCCAACCTGCCCCCCAGCAGCTCAGTAGCTCATCTTTTCCCCGTCCTGCCCTGGGGACTAGGGGACTGGTGGCCAAGAGGGAAGACAGATGAGACAGGACTGGAGCCAGGAGAGGACAGTGGCCAGAAACATCAGAGGCTGCCCGTTGCTGTTTTCCGGCCTGGCCCTCACCAGGAGCCCCATGTCCTCAGCAAGCTTCATCCGGCTCTGCCCATTCCAACTCAACGAGGTGGCCTTTTGAAACTATGGACACGGTGCGGAGGGAGACCGTCACCCACTAATCACGTGCCTGGTCCCACGAGGAGTACTCTCACGTGCATTTCATTGCACAGATTCGTTTTTAAGAACACTGAGACTCAGAGAGGATGAGTGACTTGTCCAAAGTCATACAGCTGGCATCAGCTCCAGGAATCAATCCCACCCTTGCTGGCTCAAAACATGGGCTCTTTCCCCAGCACCAAGCTCTGTCGTTCCCTCCTGCCCCAAGCATCTGGCAGGTGCTCACCAAACTTGAGCTCCCTTCTCAGCTCAATCAGCCTAGACAGGTGCCAGGCAATCCCGATTGCAAGGAACTGAAGCTTCCCAGTAACCTTTCCATCAACTCCCAAGAGGTGCTCTGAGCAACTCTTCCCAGGGGAGCTCGGAGAGAGGTGCAAGAGAATTAGAAGCAACACGAGTGGAGAAGCTCACAGTCTCTGAGCGGGTCACAAAGAGAAACAGGCAAAACTGTAAGAAAATGTTTACAAGGGCCAAGGGTCGTTATCAGGCTGTGAGTGCAAAAAGAGATCAGAAGTGGTTTGATCCACTAGGGGCTACCCTGAGGTGGAGCCCGGATGGAGATGGCGGGGATATAGCAGGTCATCGATAAAAAATGAACTGGAGAGGTGGGAAGGCGGGTGCATGGATGAACGGATAGGTGGGTGGGCGGGCGGACGCGAGCTCTCTAGTCAGGGCATTTCCTCTTCCTATCTCTGTCTCTACCCCTCACCTCCACCTTACTCCTCTCTTTCCTCTCCTCCATGGCCATTTCGGCTCAGATCTGGATCTGCAGGTGCCCACAGAGTGACCATGGCTTAAAGGAGTAAGATCCCGGCCCTGCATGTCTTGGGGTGCAGCACTGGCCTTCCCCTGGCCTTCAGACTAGCACAGACGAAAGGTGTGGAAGGACAAGCTTTCCATCCTGGCTTTCCCTCCAGCCCATCTTCCGCAAGCCCCCGGCCGCACCTTTACTACCTCTGCCTGCCCAGGCAGCTCCCCGCTTGAGAGAAACCAAAGGGCTCTGGGCCCAGTTCAACCCAGAGAGGGCCTATTCCCCCCAGGCCTGAAAACGAGCCAGGCAGGTCAGTGGCCCAAGTTACCATCAGAGGCCTATCCACCTGGATCTTATCTCCATTCCAGCCACACTTTTCAGGCGCCCTGAGGAATGCGCTGAGACAGCCAACAGAAGCAGCCAGGAAAGCTCTGGTCTACAGAGCAGTGGGAGGGCAGGCTTCAGGCAGGTGTAATGACACAGGCCCGGGACTGCAGTCCCTTGGAGCTCAGCGGGTCTTGGAGGTTCCAGGTGCTCTGAGGGTATACAGAGGGCAGCTGAGCCAGGTCCCTCATGCAGTGACTGGTTTCAGGTCAAAGCCAGGCCCAGGTCCTGCAAAGCCCACAGGCAATAAAGATCTGGGGCAGTGGGCAGGTCCACTTCACAGTGAGTCCCTCGACTGCAAGAACCCCGTGCGAATCTCTCCTGGCCCGAGCAGTCAACCCAAACCTGCCATAAATGGCTGGCCTGAATCCTGACCTGGACACCCAGGAAGGAGCTGGAAGGTACAACAATGGGTGGTGAGGTGAGCGGCACTTGCAGCTCTGTTCCTGCACTGGAATCTCCGTGAGATGCTTGAGGCCCCCATCCCTCTAACCCTCCTGTGCAGGCGCATCAGGAGGGGGCCCGAGTAAGCAGAGAGCAGGAAGGGGCAGGGGGAGAGGTGTCAGAAAAGACGCTGGCATGCATGGCAGGGAGAACTCGGGCTCTGCAGTCAGCAGCCCATCAACTCACAGCATGGGACTGCTCCCTAGGGCCGTCAGGAGGATGAAATAAGCTTGTGCATGGAAAACTGAGCAGCGCCTGGAACCCCGAGAAACATGACCTCACAGTGCAGTTTTATCGTCTCGATCCACCCGGGAGACTCCACCCCTCCTCTGGAGCAACCCTTTGGTAGCCCCACATTGGGCCCTGGTTTCAACACTCGCGAGTATCCTCAGAGACGGGAAACGTGCAACACTTCGCCCACCTGCGCCCATTGTGTAAATGTGCCGAGCACTGGAGACACAGCGCGCCGCGTCCACGCACCCTCACCGGGAACACGTGCCGGTGGACGACCCGGCTGCGCAGACCATTCGGGTAAAAAGCGAAGTGTGGCTGTGAAGCCACCTGACAAGTTTTCTTGAGTTGCCCACACACAGGCTTGGAAGACAGCTCCAAGCACGAGAATAAGCATGATGCGGTAGGCCGAGGGCCACCTCCAGTGTCAGCGTGGAGCCGGAACCCCTCTGGGAGCTCCCAGGAACTGTGTTCTTACGAAGGCGCCGTCTGCATGAACTCCGTCCTGTAGCATCTTCCCTGACCCCTGCAAACCGTTCAGCTCTGCAGTCTGCATTCCGGTGGGCTCTGTGTCTTCCTCTGCTCAGGTGCTGTGCTTCTTACGATGCTGGCACGAATAAACCCCTCTCACATTATGTGAGGAAATTAGGGTCATTCCGAGACTGCCTCAAAGGGACCCTGCTCTGTGTGGACAGTGAGCAGAGCTCCCCTGGCCCCTGAAGGCGTTGCGCCCCTTGCTGGCCGAGTGCCCAGCGTCGAGCTGGGCCGGGGGTTCTCCAAGTGTGGTCTGGGCCGACAGCACCAGCAGCATCTGGGGCTTCTTAGGAATGCAAACCAGCAGGCCCCAGTCCAGGCCTACTAAGTCAGAAACTAGGGACGGAGCCCAGAAACTCATGTTGAACAAGGCTTCTGGGTGATTCCGATGCACACAAGTTTGAGAACCCCCGTGCCAAGCAGGCAGCAGGCACTCGGAAAGTCAGCTCTGGTGGACGTGCCTTCCTTCTGGTTCCTTCCCTCGGATGTGTCCCCGGCACTGAAAGTGGGAAAACTCAGACCACACCTGGTGGAGACTAAGCGCAATGGGGTGACATGAAAAACGGCCCCTTCTGCAGCTGGAGCCCCTCGGGATTCCAAAGGCCTTTGGGGACCCTGATTTCATCTGATTGTCACCACCCGTTGGGAGGCGACAGCTCACACACTCAGCAGATGGCTCTGATGGAGGACAGCACCCTTTGGAACCACTTCTGAAGCACGACTGGGCGGCCAATGTGACACACCCTGTTGGGCCTCAGGGAAGGGAAGGTGTGTGCGGTGGACTGGAGGGAGGCCCTCCTGAAAGGGGACCCGAGCGGGACCTGGAGAACAAGGGAAACTCATTGGGCTTCAGCCTTCGCATCTGCTGTCCTCTTTGCCTAGAGTACCTGGACCCTTTGGCAAACTCCTTCTCATCCTCTGAGAATCGGCTAAGTCCCCCCTCTTCCAGGAAGCCCTCCTTGACTCCAGGCCCTGCCCCTGGGGCTGCCGTCTTTGCTCTCTTTGCTCTTACCCCTCTATGCTGCAACTCCCTACAGACCTGGCTGGTTTCTCCTACCAGAGTACGAGCAGTCTGAGGGCAGGGATCCATCTGATTCCCCCACTGTAGCCCCTGATACATGATAGGTGCTTAATAAATGCTGGTTGAATGAAGGAAGAAACCAAAAATGGGCTCAGGGAGAGCCACAGGCCATCACGGACAGGAAGTGCCTGTGTGTCTTGGTTGTCATCGCTGAGCTTCCCACCTTGTGGGAGCCACACATCCCCATGACCACCATATGCAAGGGCAAACCCCCAGCCCACCTGAGCCCGCCATGCCCATAACCACGCCACCCAAAAGGCCTCCCTCGCAGATGCCAGGAGGCGAGAATCACAGCCAGTGGCCCAGGAGGGGACCCAGCCCCTGTGAGGACAGAGGTCAACATATCTGGTGCAGAAAACAAGTGCATCTTCCTCCTGATTATCAACCACTTGGAAAAGAAAAGGAGACCTTTATTGGAAAATAAAGAAAAACATGACAGTGCCAACTTCTGGGCTTTCCTCTCTTTTATTTCCCTAATAGACCTAGTGACTTAGAAAAACCAAAACATCCCAACAGCCAGAAAGCACAGCACTGCATTCCATTCCAGACCTTGCAGACTGGCAGGCGCAATGCTCCCGCCGGCCAGGCCCAGAGCCCTTCTCAAGGGAGGTCCCTCCAGGCTGCAGAATTTTCTACCCAGACCCAACAGTGGAACAGTGGAACTACATCACAAAGTTTCTCCTCTGCAACCTGTCTCTCCCCACGCCACAGTCCCTGTTGGCCAGATGGAGTGTCACTCTCTGAACTCCAATCTCCAGCTTCTGCCCTGGATCCAGCTGCTGTGGGCAGCCGGTGTCTCACACCTTTGTGCTGCCTGCTGCTTGGACCACCTGTGCCTCCTCTGTCCCCTTGAAGGGGGCGCAGCCTTTCAGCCTCAGCTGAACCTAGACCTCCCCACCGGAAAGCCTCTACCAAACACCCTCCGAGGGTCAGCAAGGCCCTGGCTCCTCAACCACCTTGCAAAAATGTGTCATCTACCTGCTCCTGAGTGATCACATGAGGACCAGGGTAGGGGATCTGGGATTTGCAATTTGCCCAAGGATGCACGCTGTCTTCTCTGTGGTCCTCTGCTCCTGGCCACTCGCACAGCATGCAACAGACCCTCATTAACCCTTCCTGGAAAAAAAAAAAACCCTTCCTGCGTCTGCCTCCCCAAGAGAGCAGGGTGCACAGCGTCTGACCCTCTCTGCACACTCAGAACCAGCACAGCGGGCAGCACCCAGTGAGTATTGGTGGGCTGCTCTGCTGAACGGCGAAGGCCCTGAAGACCCGCAGAGGCATACAGGGTGCTCAATACCAGTGACCCTTTCAGGGTCACCTCCTCACTGGGACTTTTGCATTCCAAGCCAAAGGAATGAACCAATAATGGTGGAATTCTAGGTTTCAGCCCCAAATGGGATGGGGAGGCCAGAGAGGTGTCTGTGGGCAGAGAAGCCTTCCTCGAACCAACCACGTAAACAACTACCTCCTCTGTCCGTGTTTACAGGCAGCCCTGCCTCTGGAATGCTGGCACTGGCTCTGAATGCCATCCCTCGGAAACACACTCGTCCCTCAGTCCTGCCGTGAATTTGCTGGCATCAACATGACATGTCACCCGGGGCTGGGGTGCTGGGGGAACACCTGGCTCCTGTAGGACAGCGCTTGCCCAGCTGGGGGTAGGAAGGAGGTTCCGCGTGTTGCAGCACCTCCTCTGGCCTGACGTGGCCCCACCTGGGCCCAGCAGAGTGGGCCCCCACAAACGGCGCCCAGGAGGGTCCCCACTGCATGGGAAGCGGCTCTCTCGCCATCCACCTCTGTGTGCTCCGTGGGCCTGGGCAGGGTAGGGGTGACTCCGTGTACCCCCATCTGTCCTCTCTCTGCTTCCCTGCAGGAATCCAAGCTCAGGATCTGCCATCAGGGGCCCTGCGTGCAGGTGAACACCATCTAGGCTCCAGGGAGACCCAGGCTCCAATCCCAGACCTGCCAGACCCCCGTGTGGCCTTCTCCACTCACTCTGGGCCCGGGACTTCTTAACCCTCAGCGTGGAGTTCAGGCCCCTTGCCCCACCCCTGGTCTGCCCTTCCAGTCTCAGCTCACTCTCTAACTGACTAGTGTGTCTGATGCCCCCCCAACAAGGGCCAGCCTGCCCCTCCCACCGGGCAGCCCCAGTCGATTCTCCGTGAACGCTCTTTCCAAGGCAACCTCCATCATAGCATTCGGCTCCGAAATGCCACCTCCTCGGAGAAGCCTCCTCAGTGCCCAGTAGGGAGCAGTTCCCAATTCCCGTCCTGCACCCCACACTATTTTCTCCCGGGCACCTCTAGGTGAAATGGCTCCATCTGTGTGTTTACTTGTAGATTGCCTATTTCTCCCCATGGGAACAGGAGCTCCATGGATGCAGGAACCGCACCGGGTTAGCCCATGGCCTGGCTGGCACTCACTGTCCTCCTCTGTGCTCGGGGACTGTATGGAGACCTTCCTGGTGGGAACCCTTACTCTGCTCTGAGCCACACTTAATTCAGTCCAAGTTGGGTCCCAAGGGCAGGGACCGGGCCTAAGTCATCTGCAGGTCATCCCAGGACCTAACGACCCCTAGGCGCATGGCAGCTCCAACAAAGGCTTCCTGGGCAGGGGGCTGCATGCTGGAGGAGCCAGCGCATAAACCACAGGCGACAAGAGCAAGGACCACTACCGGGTCCTTGCTGGCTCTGAACTCACCCAGGACCCATGGGCTGTGTTTTTGTGTATCTCTCTTCCAAAAAAGTAAACCCAAAGAAAGCAAAAGAACAGGACTGGAAGCTCCTCACTGGAGAGGTCGCTCTGGCCTGAGCCCAGCCTGGCTTCCGTGGACTCCCCAGGCGGCCACGCCGGCGGTTCCTAGAGCACAGCTGGGGCCTGCCCTGTGCTTCCCTGAGTCTACCCCCATTGCATGCTGGTTGCAAACTGGGGCCCGTGCAAGCTGTTTCATTTTAATTTCCATGATTCTTTTTTTAGCTTAAAAAAAAAAATCTAAGCCATCCTGTAAATGATTTTTAAAAAATCAAACAGCACAGAAGGGCTTATAATGAAAAGCAACAGTCCCCTCCCTGTGCCCTGGAGGCAACCACTCTTAACATTTAAAAAATTTTCCTGCTTTTAATTCCTCTGGCAGCTATCTGATCTATATAAGGAATGTATTAAAGTGCCATGTTTTGATTCTTTAATCCTATGAGCTTAATGTTTCTGATTTATCAGTTATTTACATGGAGGATAAGTTAATGCCCTTGGACCTCCCCCACCACACACAAAACGGTGTACAAAGGCAGCCAGGCAGTGATGGCACCGGGGCTGTGGCAGCTCCGCGGATGCTCCCAGCCCTCCCCGGCAGTCCCTGACAGCACAGCGTGGACCTTGCCCTCATCCCCTTCCCGGGGCTCTCCCTGCCGGACCCCAGGTCTTCCCTGCGTTCATTTACTCCCTCACCTTGCATGAGAGAATCCCTAAGTAACTGCCTGAGAGAGACGTGTGGAAGGGAAATGCTTCGAGTCCCTCCTGCATGACGGAAGGTAGCCCTACTCCACCCGCGCACCGACAGCGTGGCGCACCGACAGCGTGGCGATGGCTTGACTGACAGTTCTCGGGCAAGTTCGGTGACTCCCCACGGGCGCTGCTGCTGCTGACTGAACGGGGTGCAGTTTAACCCTCCCTCCTTTGCAGATGACCTGGGCGTTTTGTCTGTTTGTTTTCCCTTCTCTAGAAGTTTTTAGAAATGTTAATTTATTCTTGGTTATCTGAAATTTCACAATCACATGTCTAAATTGCATTTTGCTTTTTTTTTTTTAAAGTGCTGGGCACACTGAGGACTGTTTTAATGTGAGAATTTTTGTCCTTCTGATCCAGGTAATTTTCCGGTATTAGTCTTGTGTAATTTTCTCCCATCTGTTTTCCATTGCAGTTTCTGGAACTTCCATTAGTCAAATGTTCCATCACCTGCCTTCATATTCCATTTTTCTCAGCTTTGAGATGTTCCTGTCTTTGCTTTTTATTCTTTCCATGAGATTTCCATGAGATCTCACCTTCCATCACTCTAATCAACATTTTATTTAACTATCGTATTTTTAATCTAAAGCTCTTCTCTTTTTGTTCTCTGGCTGTTGTTATCTCATAGCATCCTGTTCTTGTTTTATGGATGCAATGCTTCCTCGGGCCTTTCTGAGGATGTCAATAAGGAGGCAATTTGGCTGCTTAGATTTTCATCTCCTTTTGAATTCTGCGGTTTTGGGGACCACATTTTCCCAGTCATCCGTGTTGACACTGCCCTTTCATGTAGCAGCCTTTCTTCAGTTGTCAGTCAAACCTTGGACGTCCACTCACGTTTACTGAAGAGAGAATGAACCTGCCTGGGAGCTCTGCACAGCTGAGTGGGGCTTGTGCAGTGGCGGCGTTGCCTATCCCACTGGGGACCCACTGGGGGATCCAGAGCACTGGAGGTTTCGTACTGGGGCCCAACACTCACAGGGTCTGCCCTGTTATCCCAGGGAGTCCGTTTGTTTCTCTGCATAAGAATTCAATTGTCATCATCATTGTCATCATCATGATCATCATCTCTATTGGCACAAAACACAAACACCTGGACGCTAGTCATTCTACATGGCAGGGGGAGGGGGCGTCAAGAGGAGGGGACGACAACCCCCACTTAATTTTTTTAAACTATGATAAAAATACACAAAACATAAAATTTACCACTTTAACCATGTTTAAGTGTACAGCTCAGAGGCAACAAACATACTCGAATTGTTGTGAATCTTCACAACTTCTCCACCTTCGCAACTGAAACCCTGTACCCATTAAGCACTAACTCCCCGTTCGCCCTCCCCCAGCCTGGCAATCACCACTTTACTTTCTGTCTCCACGAATTTGCTAGTCTAGGTACTTTACATAAGTGGAATCATATCGTATCTGTCCTTTTGTTTCTGGCGTGTTTCACTCAAGGTAACGTCCTCAAGGTTCATCCACGCTGTAGCATGTGTCAGAATTTCCTTCCTTTTTAAGGCTGAATAATTTTCCATTATATGTATGTGCTACAATTTATTCATCCATCACCCACTTCATCTTAAAGCAACTTAGGGTAATACTTGACCAAGAATGCAGACCTGTCATTGTCACACAAGGCAGCTGTGCTGCCCGGCTCTCACCCCGGTCCCCGGCCCTCTCCTTCCCTCTCCCCCAAGGAAAGTGTCCACCTGGGACACTCCGGGGCCTCCCCACAGAGGTGCAGCCCAAGACCCACATCCCACTGTCCCAGGTCCCCGATCATCTGCGTGGGTGGCCTTCATGACAGAGACTAGCTATTTTTAGTGGAAAGGCAGAACTGCCACCACTGTTAGCAGAAAAGGCAAAGAGGCCAAGGAGACTTCTCTCTCCTCCAACTCTTCCCTCCCCATTGTCCCCTTCCTGCCAGGTCCTTTTGCAAAAGTTTCCAAGAATAGGACGAACAATGAAAAACAGACTGAAGTTTCTGTCCCTGTCCTCAATGCCCTGCCTCCACCCAAAATAAAGAGGAAGGCTCAGGGGACGTGGACGTACCCAGACAAGCGCTGGGAGGCAGGGCACCACCCACTGTTAACTCACTATGTGACTGTCCCTGCTCTGGGTGCCAGTGTCCTTGTCTGACGAGATGAGAAGTGGGACCGTGTGACTCCAAACACTGCAAGAGTCTTAATGGAGGGGCCCCAAGTTCCAGTGGTGTAAACCCACAGGCCGGGGCAGGGGGGTCCCGCCTGTTCTGCCGCCCCTTCCCAGGGCTGTTGCAACCAGGAGGCTCCGTCGGTCCCATCCTGTCCCAGGAGCTTTCTTCCCCAATTCGGAAGCCAGAAGCATTCAAAGCGCTTGCTCAGGTGTGCACTTCGAAGTCTGCGGGGGCCGACAAGCTCCGTCAAGATGCAGCCTGTATTATTCATGCCTTACTCCCTCTTCCCCACGGCTTCTGAGGGAGGCCGCCACCACAGCCCGCTTCCACGGGCTGCTACGAGCACCGCCCCTGCCTAAGCGCCTGCCATTAATAAAAGATAAACAAGAGGCGCTGAGCAGGACGGTGACATCTGCCGCACCCCCTCCCCCCAGTGGGTTTCCCCCTTTCTGGGCTTTGGAGCCTCATGTGGTGGGGGAGGGGGCTGGCAGGGGTCCAGCTGCATCGGGAGCCTCCACGCTGGGTCCTGGCCTCAGCTGTATTCAATCAACTCCCTGGCTCCAAACAGGAACCCCCACCCCTGCCCCCCACGCCGCCGAGGCAGGAACATCTGAACACCAGAATCTCCCCGCTCGCTCTGGGAGGCGAGCGGCGGTTTCCAAGGCTGACATTCCGCCAGCCCGTCAGCAACCTCCCGACCAAAGTTCTAGGGCTTGGCAGGCCCAGAAACGGCCATAGCTCCACTTCCTCTCCATGGTGGGAACTCAGGAGGAGTCTCGCCAATGCCTGGCGGCCTGTTCTCAGACGCATCTTCCTCCCCATCTTTAGACAAAGAGCTGCGGAGGACAGGAGGTGCCCGGGGTACAGCGGTCTTTCCCAGAGCTGCACGGTGACTCTCGTGGCTCTGTACACTTATTTGCCTTTGTGGGCGTCTTCTTTCATAAGACATTTAAAAACGACATTTTTTAAATCTGTTGGTTTAAAGATGAATGTAATCTAGCCTTCTGGGATGGATTATATTCATATATTTTCTACTGATTAAAAAAATTAAAACACTTTTGTGGGCCCCTTATAGTGTGGTGGGTCCTTGGGACCCTCTGAGCCTAAGTCCTTCTTTCCAGAGCCCCTGCGTCAGCCTGTCCCTAGGGTAACCAACTCATTCAGGTTTTCCCAAGAATGACCTCAGTCCTGGGCAAACCAGGACAGTTGGTCACCCCCGTCTCCTTCTTGTTTCAAGCTCAGAGTCCCCCAGAAGCATGGACAGCCAGGACTGTCTAATAATCATAACCCCTAAACCTAGAGACTCAACCATAGCAGCTGAGCTCTTGGTCAGGACTTCGTTGAGGGCTGGAGACGCAGCTGAAACCCACACCTGCTGCAGAGAGCTGGGCCGGTGCATGGAAGCAGTGACAAACACTGCCACAGTGCCCGCTCCGTGCAAGGCCTGGTTTGAAGATGTGGTTGCTGTCACTCCTCTGAGAACACCGACCCTACATCTGCACAGCAACTCCGAGATGCAGTTATGAACATGGATTTTATAGTCAAGAAAGGAGTATCTCAGAGAGGTTAAGGAACTCATCCAGCTTCACTGGCTTTGAAGGGGGAGGGCTGAGGACCAAGCCCAGGACTGCCCAGCTCCATGCCTGGAGCTGGGGAGAAGCAAACACTGCTGCCTCTTGACCTGGCGCAGTAGGGTGGCCGGGAACAGGTGGGCAGGACAGGTGCTTTGGTATGACCAGGGGCTGATAGGAGACAACTTGGGGAGGTGCTGGCCCCTCAGGCCCCCTGCAGAACAGATACGGTACCACCACCTATGCACTCGGCCTGCACCAAGCCACCTGCAGCCAGACACCCAGCAGCTACGCAGAGCCCCTTGGAGAGCTCTCTCTAACAATATGGATCCATGGGCACCTCCCAGACACAGCCAGTCATGGCTGAGGCCTGCAAAGGTTTTCATAAAACTTCTTCTGAGCAATTTTGCTGAGCAGCCAGAAACAGAGAACCCAGAGCTCTGCCCATCTCTCTGTAGACGGATGCACATGGAGGGTCCAGAGGCCAGGACCATGGTTTAATCAGCTCTGTCCAGCAATCTAGGAGAGTGACCCCAATGGGGCACTTTCAGGAAGGTGGAAGGGAGGCCAGCCCACAGCAAGAACCTGGAATGGCTGACTGGGGAGATCGAAGCCACGCACACTCCTCAAATGACAACACACAGACATGTCTAGTCCACACCCGGGCACTACCAGTGATGTCCCCAGCTGACCTGGGGAAAGGCAGAGTCACCCAAGACGTTCAATGACAGGGCCAGACGCCAGATCCTGGCTCTGTCTCTAACCAGCTGTGTGACCTGAGACAAATAATCTCACTTAGCCTCAGTTTTTCCATCTGTAAAATGGAGAGGGTTGTTGTGAGGAACAAATGAGCTCATCTGCATAATATTTAGCCTGATGCCTAGCAATTAGGAACATCTCAGTAATAATATCTATATTACTACTACATATTCCGGGCAAAATGCCTAGAACCTAATAAATAATGAATATTTATGGAATATTATGGATTTACCATGGAAACTGAGGTATCCAGCAGGTACCATCCATCCCATGATCCGAATCAGGAAACTGAGGCTCCAACAGTCCAAGCAATGCTCCGAGTTCTTTAGTGGTAGAACAAGCCAAGCCAGCACAAGCAGCAAACTGGGGCTCCCAACAGCTGTGCAGTTTGCTTTCTAGGTCTCCCAGGGAGTTCCCTGCAGTCCCCAGGCCACCCAAGGCTGGGTGGGGTGTCTGAGAAGGAGACTGGAGGCAGCCGGCCCAGCCAACTGGCAGCTGCAGCCGGTGAGCTCTGCAGAAAGTCCCCAGGCCGGTGAGGGTGTGTCTGGCCTCAGCTGAGCTGGGAACGCATGAACAAAGCTGATTTATCTGGCTCCTTGAAGCCAAGTGAGGATGTTTCCTCCTCGTACAGCAGGCCTTCCCTTAGAACAACCAAAGGACAGGTCAAAGCCACAATGAAGCCCTCATGCTGTCTGCATTTCCAAGGCGCCTCTTTCTCCTATTTTTCCTCACTTGATCCTCCCACCCAGTCTACACAGGGTGCAATTCCAGGTGGAGAACCGGAGACTAGAGAGGTTAACAGGATCCTCGCCTGGGATCATGCAGCGACTCACAGGTGAAGGCTTCTTTTCACAACACTACATGAGCCGAGGAGGTAACGAGATTGTCCATACCCAACTGGCTCCTGTAGGTTTAGGGGTCTGCTAAGATAAGGTACCCCAGAAGGTCTAAGTGCTACTTGGGGTGCAGATTACCCCACAAAATTAATTACCCTTTGTCTTGGTAACCAAAGACACAAACTGAAACCACAACCTCTAGGGAAGAAAACATTAATTTCCTTTCTAACTAGAATCAGAATATTTCAGAACTGGGAAGAACCTTTGAGAAATCATAGAGACTGTTCCCATTTTACAGACGGGGAAAATGAGGCTCAGAGCAACAAAGGCTGCTCCAGCCCACACAATCAATTCGCAGTAGGTCTGCTGACTCCCCACCAGCAGACCTACTCTCCACCACTGCACCACTGCACTTGGCAGCGAAGCCACCAGGTGGGGGCCGAGACCCTCCAAGCCTTACCTGCACCCACCACAAAGACATAAGAAATGGGGTTTGTCCCCAAGTAGGGCTGGAGCTACTAATTTCATGCAGATTCAGTCTATTGCCATTAGTCAATCAGAGCAAGGATCAGCAAACTACAGCGAGGCCAAATCTGTCCACTGCTGATTTTACTGGAACATAGCCACACTCGATCACGCATGTACTGTCTCTGCTGCTTTAAGCTGCAACGGCCAAGGCGAGTAGCTGTGACAGAGACCATATATATGGTCTGGAAAGACTGAAATATTTACTGTCTGGCCCTTTACAGACAGTGTGCTGACTGCTGATTTAGAGCTGGGGAAAATGTCAAGCACATGCTGCCAGGAATTACTCGGGGCTCTTCAGTGACATCAGACGGGCCCCCTGCCCAATGTAAAAGGTGGGAAACAGGCCCGGTGAGAAGTGGGCCCTGCCTGGGATCCACTGGGACACTGCAGCTCCAGCAAAGCCACAGTCCTTCCTGCTCCAAAGCCACTCTGACACCGCAGAGTCACAGCTGCCCTGCATTCACTATGCTGACCCTAACAGGAGCGGGGCTATTCACTTTCTTTTCCAAGACGTTTTCCTGAAAGAAACAGGAGACATAATGTCCTTAAACAGCACCTTGGTTACCCCTGTAGTCCCCTGTTTGGAATTATTTAATGGACTCCAACAACACATAGACTAGGCATGGCTGTAAGTTTAGACAGATCCAGTCCTCAAACCCGCCGCCTCAAGGTTCGGGTTGGTCCTGATGTCTAAGATCCAAGTGTGCCTGGGTAGTCAGGGTGAAGGACTCAGCTCTCAACCACACAGCCTCAGGGGCTGGAAGCCTGGCGTGGATCCTGCCTATGGGGCCTTGGGCAAGTTACTGCACCGCCCGAGCCACAGGGGTCTGTCAAGTGGCGGTAACAACAGAGGTGGGAGGGCTGAGGGAGAGCATCCCGGTGAGGACTTAGGAGAGGTGCTGAGCAAGCCCACCACACAAGTTCAACAAATGCTAGCTGCCGTCATCCATTCCCCCTGCAATCCGAAATGTAAGGACGGAGACCAGGCATTCGTTGAAAGGTACGTTCCGGTGCACACAGCAGCTCATAACTAAAAGGTCTCATCTCGTGCAAGGTCAAAAACAAAGCTTCTGCCAAATGTGATGCTCACATTATTTCAGTGTCATCATACAGATCACCATCTTTAATTTGGCAAGCCAACTTTTACAACACAGTGAATGATTCCTCCACCACACTTCTACCTGGACCACTGGAGGTCTGATTAAGCACCTCTCATGGGATGTATTAATTTCAAAAACAATAGGAAAATCCTTCTTTGAATTTATTTGCAGATGGTCTGTGAAACTGACAATTAAAACTATTTCCTATGCCTTCAGCTAATAGCAATTTCTCTAAAATTAAGTATTTTCATTCACTGATGCAGAAACTATACATTGCACATCTGTGGATGGAAGTCTCAGGAAAATTCCCGTAACTACAGGTTCAGCCCATAGAAAGCTCGGGAGGCCAGGCCAGCCCACCCCCACATGGGGCAGCCTTGATGTGGAACACTGGTTATAACTTCAGAATGCCAGGAGCTCCCTATAAACTGCATTATATATCCTACAAACATGCTCTCAAACGTCTCAAGTACCTCGAAACAAGACGATTTCTTGCGGCACTGTTTGAAAATAGCAAAAGATTGGAAATCTAAATATCAATCAGAGGGGGACTAGTTAAATAAATTATGTTCTTTCCATATAATGGAATACCAAACAGCCATAAAAATGAATGAAGAAGAGCTTCGGGTCTGATATGGACCAATTTCCAAGATACATTGTCAAGCAAAAAAACCAAGATGCCGACAATTGCATTAAAACACATATATATGTATGTATGTGTATAAATTTATAGATAAGCATACATATATAAATATTCACAAATATATGCATTATTTATGTGTACACATCTAGAATATCTCGAGAAGAATATGTGAGAAGCCAGTAACATTGGTTGCCTCCAGGGAGGGGAACCAGTGAGCTGGCTGGGAGACAGGTTGGGAGATTTTTCACCATACAACCTTTTGTAACTATTGAATTTTTTGTTTCAATCTCATCAACTTTAAGCAAAGAAGTCTGGTGTTTTTTAACTGACAACTATGCAGCTATTGAATTTCGAATCATGTTACTCTAGTTAAAATAATAAAACAAATAAAAAGTTACCAAAAAGCCAAATACCTCCAATAACTCAACCAAAAGTGAACTGGAACAAAGGACATGGGTCTGCATTTACCTTTCGCAGACCCGTGGCAGCAGCAGCACCGCCAATCACACACACCCCACACGCCCTCCCCACTGGGGACCCAGAGACCCCAGCTGGCCCATGCATTCTGCTCTGCACAGGGCTCTGGGGACAGCCCTCTCCCCACCCCATGCTGGCCATGCAAGGAGGCAAGTCCAGTTCTCCTCTGTCCTCCCCGCACCTGGCATACCAAAAGCAATGAAGAAATGTTTTAAACAGTGCCCAGAACAGTGCCTGATACACAACAGACTCTCGGTAAATACGGTTTGAATAAATGAAGAAAAGAGGAAATCCAGGAAGTTAAGAATCAAGCAGTCAGCATTCCTGGCTTAAGGTTACCTTAAGCCTCTGAATCCACTTCTCGGGGGAATTACCATTTTAAAAAATTAGCTTACAGATAAGGATGTGCTTGCAAAATGGCAAGTGACCTGCAAAGATGACCTAGCAAGGCAGCCTCCAGGACTGCCTGGCCCTAGGCTGAAATGGGAGGAAATGGCCCGCCCTCCTGTCTCTACCAGGCCTTGGTATAATCCCCACACACTGTGCCGTAGTATGGAGCGTACGAGCCTTGGTCCTCACCCAAGACGGCTTAGCCAGTGAGTGACTTAGCCAGTGGATTTTGGAATAAGGCAGACACCAAGGATTTCCTCCTCTGAAAACCAACCACTTCATGGGTCCTTTGCCTAGAGTGGATAATAATTACAGTTCTTTCCCAAAATATGGGTTTCTTTCTCCATCAACCTCATTTTCTACCTTTAATTTTGCGTAGGAAATACAGCAGCATAGTGACTTCCAGGTTTAGCAATATGGTTGACAAGGAAAACGACAAGCCCCCCAGCTCAATAAACAGAATAAACTTCTGTTTAGATGCACATTTCAGCTAGCCAGAAAAGAGAGATCACCCAAGGGCAGAAAGCAAATGGACCCTGCAGACCAGAGCAGGAACAGTGAGCTGAGGCCCAGCGGCCCAGGGGCAGATGTTGGTCTCCTAACCCAGTGGTTCCCATTTTAGCAACCACACAGTGAAAGGATAGGAGGCCTGGGGCCTGTGAGAGATGAGAAGGGGGCTCAGAGATCCCCACATGCCGTGAAGGGCACCAGACCGCAGCTGCATCTCCGGTAGAGGCCGGGCACCCTGCAATGCCTGCTAGCACTAGGACATGAATGCTGAGATCACTACGCCTCTGCTGGGAAGCAGGCACAGGAGTGTAAAAAGTCTCTTCTGAGGTTGGTAACCACATGCTTGCCTTCTCGCTGGGTGACAGTTCAAATTTACAGTCCCCAAGGGATCCAGGACCCCCAAGCTATAGGAAAAGAATACAAAATTGCTCCCACATCGTGTTACTCCTGAAGAACCTGGCAGTCACACAGAAAACCAGTTGGAAGGACAGCCTCAACTCAGGCTACACAGGTTCCTGCGGATAAATCTCTACTCAATACCTGAAATTACAAAGCATGAGCACACACAACCATGAGCAAGAGAAGGCAGACACCACAACGACCACCACCAAAGTCAGCTTAGGAGAGGATTGGGAATGTATAACAGAAAGATAAGGTAGGTAATATGAAAATGGGTTGAAGAGACATGGAAAATATTAATAGAATAAGAAAGTTCCAGCAAGGGAGAATGGAGAGAATAGGGAAAGGCATAATCTGAACAATTGATGGAAATTTTCCAAAACTGTAGAAGAACATGGATCCTAACACTTAACAAAATCATTACGCATCAGAACACGTGGGAAATAACTGAAGCATGACTTAGACGTATTTTTACATCAGGAAGAGCAGAAAAGGAAGAAGGCCAAAACGCAATCACACAGGTGCCCAACTCAAGGAATTAGGAAAACGACGCCAGCGTGAACCTAAGGAAGAAAAGAATAGAATGATGATTTGAGAAGAAACCAACAAGACAGAAAACAAAGAATCAAGAAAAGGAATCGGCCAACTCCCAATTCAGATCTTTGCAAGGATTAATAAACTTCAGGAAAATGAACCAAGAAACAGAAATGACACAAATAAACATTAGGAATGAAAAAGGGGACACAGTTATAAACACTGCTGCTAAATTTGAAAACAGGAGAAAGTAACACATTCTTGAAGACAGAGACAGAATGACTGATTTAATGAAAGACTCAAAAAGATACAGAAATCTGGAATTATCTCTAACCATTAAATAAACCAAATTAGTAATTTTTAAAAATGTAACAAACAAACCAAGAAACCCAGGCTGAGGCAATTTTGCAGTTTGGGTTTTTCTAAACCTTCGAGAAATGGATAATCCTTAACATAGACAAATATTTGAAGACAATCCTTAACATATATTTGACATACATAAATATGAACAGACAAAAATACGTACAAATAGGTTAACATATACAAAGATTTGAAGATAATCCTTAACATATACAAATATTTGAAAGAGAAGCATTCTTTAGTACATATTATGAGGCTAATTTGGTTGAAACTTCATCTAACTAAGCACAGAAGGAAAGGAAATTTATAGACTGATCTCACTGTTGAATATGAATTTAAAAATCTTAATAAAAATACTATCAATTAAATCCAACGATGTAAACTCAATCTGATCTAACCCAAGAATCAATGTTACAATAATAAAAATTTATTAATATGCCATCCCAGTAAGAGGATAGAGGAAATTTCGTTATTGTCTCTGTAGTTGCAGAAAAGCGTTGATAAAATTCAACATTCAGTTAAGAAGCCTTAACAAAATAGAAACAAAAAAGAACTTTTTAAACCTAATATAGGAAATCTACCCAGAAAAACATTAAACATTATTCCTATGGTAAAACTTCAGAATTAATTCCCTTCAAGTGAGAAACAAGAAAAGAATGCTCACTCACCAAACTTCCATTCAACAATAGATTGAAGATTCTAAATTTGCACAGTTCAATATGATAACCGCTCACCACCGGCAGAGTGGCTAGTGCAAATCGAGACGTGCTCTAAATGTAAAATACTCACACAATTTTGAAGACTTAGAAGAAAAAAAGAACATAAAATATCTCAAACATTTTTTATGTTGGTTGAATGTTGAAATGGTAATTTTTAGACATATTGGGTTAAAGAAAATATATTATTAAAATTACCTTCATCTATTTCATTTACCTTTTTAAATACGTGCTATGGTTTCAATGTGTCCCCCAAAGTTCATGTGTTGGAAACGTAATCCCCAATGCAACACTGCTGAAAGGTGGGACCTTTAAGAGGTGATTAGGGCCAGGTGCGGTGACTCACACCTGTAATCCTAGCACTCTGGGAGGCCCAGGCAGGAGGATGGTTTGAGCTCAGGAGTTCGAGACCAGCCTGAGCAAGAGCGAGACCCCGTCTCTACTAAAAATAGAAAGAAAATTAGCTGGACAACTAAAAATACATAGAAAAAATTAGCCAGCATGGTGGCACATGCCTGTAGTCCCAGCTACTCGGGAGGCTGAGGCAGGAGGATTGCTTGAGCCCAGGAGTTTGAGGTTGCTGTGAGCTGGGCTGACACCATGGCACTCTAGCCAGGGCAACACAGCCAGACTCTGTCTCAAAAAAAAAAAAAAAAAAATAAGAAATAACTGCTACTGGGACAATTGATTACTCAAAAAGAAAAAACAAAACAAAACAAAATTTTATCCCTATGTCATGTCAAAGACAAAACAATCCCAGCTAAATCTAAAAGATAAAAACATACAATTTTTAAATTTTTTGAATAGGGGAATAGCTGTATGACCTCAAGGAAGGAAAAGACCTCTTAAACAAGACACAAATACAAGCCACAAAGGAAAAGAGTGGTACATTTGTGTTAAAATGCACAACTGTTGTCCCAATAAACCACATCATACACAAAGATAATGGCCAACCACAGACTGGGAGAAATCATTTATAACACATCTCAACGAAGAATGACTTGTATCTCTTAAAAATATTTTCGAAAAAAGGCAGCCACCCCATACAAAGCTGAGCAAAAGAGGTGAATAGGCAAATGAGGGGAGAAGAAACCCAAATGTCCAATACTCTGCAAATGAGCAGAACGCAAATTAAAATAGGATCATTTAAGTCAAATATTATCAATGATTATGTGAAAAGTCGGGGTGGAAAAGTAAAAGTCCAGCCACTTTAGATAGCAAGTTGGCAGTATCTGATAAAACTCAAAGCGTGCACACCCTACAATGCAGCAATTCTGCCCTTAGGCCAGGCCTGGGCTTCTACACTGTTCCACGTGAGGCAGAGAAAGGAATACCCTTTACGCTGCAATGTCCTCCAGATGTGCGCGCACAGAAATACACAGGCACACACGAATGAGAAAGTCTGACAACACTTTGCAACTTGCAATGCATGGTGATATTTTCTATTTATCTTTTCAAATGCTGTTACCCAAAAACTTGATTTGATAAGCCCCTGCCCTGAAGAACTATTCCCTCATGGACACAGGGGGAGGTGTTCCATCACAGCAACAATGTCTGCAATAATTAACAAATTGTAAATAATCTAAATAATCTCAACAGGAGGGGAGATAATTGTGGAGTCACAGAGCTTTCGATGTATAAATCAGAGAGCTTCAGGTAGTGACATGGATACAGCTCAAAAACATAATATTATGTGCAGAAAAAAAATATATATATACACACAGTAAGATAACATTTTAATTAACATTTAAAACACACCGTGTATGGGTCTGTACATACATAGTAGAAGTATGGAAACATGCCTGAGGATGATGAACACAAAATTCCCTGGTTTGAGGTTACCCCTGGGGGTTCGGGGTAGGTACCGGGATGGAGTCAAGAAAGAGCAGACAGATAGGGGCTTAAATCGATGGTCAACAGGGAAGAGAGCCAGGAGATCAGCCTACCCCAGTGCGGACCGTCTTGTCACTGACACGAGTTAGCATTGCCAGGACAAGGTAATAATACAGAGCAAACTGTTAGCCAATTTGATTATTGTTTTTCAATTCTCTATAGGCAACGCACATCCCCTATTTTCTTCTGCACGCAAGGCAGACCATCCCCCACCTTGATAGGCAAATTGAAAACAGGGCAGGCCGGGCGCGGTGGCTCACGCCTGTAATCCTAGCACTCTGGGAGGCCGAGGCGGGTGGATCGTTCTGAGCTCAGGAGTTCGAGACCAGCCTGAGCAAGAGCGAGACCCCGTCTCTACCAAAAAATAGAAAGAAAATTAATTGGACAGCTAAAAATATATAGAGA
>RJWJ010020649.1:0-28785 GCA_004363605.1 Indri indri | reverse complement strand
TCAAACTCCTGGGCTCAAGCAATCCTACTGTCTCAGCCTCCTGAGTAGCTGGGACTACAGGCATGCACCACCATGCCCGGCTAATTTTTTCTATATATATTTTTAGCTGTCCAATTAATTTCTTTCTATTTTTGGTAGAGACGGGGTCTCGCTCTTGCTCAGGCTGGTCTCGAACTCCTGAGCTCAGAACGATCCGCCCGTCTTGGCCTCCCAGAGTGCTAGGATTACAGGCGTGAGCCACCACACCCGGCCGCATGTGGGGTTTTAAACACTGTCCGTGGTTATGGATTTCTAACAGAGCTGCATTGTATTCAGGCTTGTTTTCTATATGACACCCATTCTCTGATGTTTGTTGAAATTTTCTCTGCAGTCTACTAAATGTTCAGTTTTTGTAAATGCTCCTGTGCACTTGAGAAGAATATGTATTTGCTAACTTTTGGATGTGGAGTTCTATGTTTAAATGTATGGTCTTTTGATACAGTGATTACTGAGAGAATCATGTTAGAATCTCCCATAATGAAGGTAGATTGATTAATTTCTTCCTAAAACTATAATTCTGTTAATTTTTGCTTTATGTATTTTGAGGTTGCTCTATTAAATATGGTTGGTATTGTTTTGTCTTCCTGGTGAATTGAACTCTTTCTCATTATATAGTGACCTTTTTTATCTCAATAATGCCTTTTGATAAAGTGTATATTTTGTCTAATATTAGTAGAGCTATTCCAACTTTCCTTTTTTTACTATTATTTTAAATTGTGGTAAAACAGACATAATATAAAATTTACTATTTTAACCATTTTTAAGTGTACCAGCTTTCTTTTGATTAGTACCCACCATGGAAATCTTTCTTACTTTCAAATCCCTGTTTTCTTAGGTTCTAGATGGGTCTCTGTTAAACATAATTAGTTGGATTTTGTTTTGTCATCCAGCCTGAGTACCTGTTTGTGCATTAAGTCCATTTATATATTTAGTGTGATTACTGTTCTAATAGTTTCTGCCATCATATTTTATGTTTTTTCATTGTCTTGCTTTTTCTATGTATCCTCCCTCCCTCCTTTCCTGCTGTCTTTTTAGACTGAGCTTAAAATGTTACCTTCTTTTCTCTCTACTCATTTAGATCTTACACCCACTACTTCTGATTTTTTAGCAGTTACCATAAAAATGCTAACATGCATTCTGAACAAAGTCTGAAGCAGTTTACTACTGCTGTCCTTCCCAGGGATGCAAAGATCTTGGAATGCTATTAATTGAAATCATATTTTCTCATTCTGAAAGTTTTGCCCAGTATTTTAGTTCTATATTATTTTTTCTCTGCTAAATTTGTTATTAGTACTGTTATGTAATACAATGTTTGTCTATATTTACCCACGTTTACCAATTTCTTCACTCATAATTTTTTTATATCCTAATTTTCTTTGGGAATAATTTTCCTTTTTCCTAGTGTATACCCTTTAGAAGTGCTTTTAAGGAGTGTCTCTGGTAGCACATGCTCTCAGCTTCTGTTTGTCTAAAATATCTTTATTTTACCCTTGTTCTTAAATCATAATTTTAGCTGGTCGACATCTCTCAGCACCCCTGTTATGATTTCCCTGTTTCTGGCTTCCCCTGTTGCTGTTGTTTCATTGTCGGTCCTTTATAGAGAATTCGTCCTCTTTTTTTTTTGCGGAGAAAGCAAGAGGGCTGCTTTTAAAGTCTTCTCAGTTCTGGTCTTCTGAAATTTTACTACACAGTATATATCTAGAGATGAATTTCTTTAAATTTATTCTGTTTGGGATTTGTGGTGCTTCCCGAATCTGAGGATTCTCATCATTCAACAATCTGGAAAAAATCTTGAGTGTTATCACTTCATATATTCCATCTCCTTCATTCTATTTTTTGCCTTTTTGAATGCCAATTAGAAATATGATGAGCCTTTTCACTCTCTCTTCCATGTCTGTTATACTTTTTTTCTTATCTTTTACTTCTGTCTCTCTATACTGAATTGTCATTATTTTTCTCCAGTTATTTTCAATTCACTAATTCTTGCCTCAGATATCTCTAATCTACTGTTAATTCATCTTTGAGTTTTACAATTAGGTAATAACATTTACCGAGATGCAAAAATCAAAACAATACAAAAAGATATGTAGTGAATAATTTCTCTCTGCCCCTTCCTCCATCTGTTACCCCGCCAGGTGCCACTGTATCTTTTTCTTTTTCAGTTTCTTTGATGTCCTCTCAGAGTTTGTTCTTTTCATACAAATATAAGCAAATACTATTATTGTTTTTCATCTTCTCCCCCTCTCACACAAGAGGTAGTACATTACACATTTTGCTCTGTACTTTGATTTATTAAAAATACAGTTTGGAGATCGTACCTTCTCAGCACAGAGAGAGATTCCTCATTATTTTATTTTTTTCTAATTGTTGCACAGTATTTTATTGTATGGATGAACCATAATTTATTGGACCAGCCTCCTATTGATGGACATTTGGATTGTTTATAGTCTTTTGCTCTTACAAATGATGTTGCAATGAATAACTTTATGTATAACTCATTTTGTACACGTACAGACATATCAGTAGAATAAATTCCCAGGAGTTGAATTGATGGGTCAGGACCTTATGCATCCTCAATTTTGTATCTAAATTTACTATTAATAGCCTCCACAGGTTGGGCACCAGCTTTCACCCTTACCAACAATGTATGAATGGTCTATTTTCCTTCAGTCTTACCTATGGAGTATATAGTCAAACTTCCAGATTTTTGTTTAGTTAATATTTACTTTCAGCGATTTTTTAAAATTTATAATCTGTTTCATTCTGTTTTCAAATTTTATAATTATGCTTTCTATTCATTCTTTTAAACATTTAAAAAAAGTATTCAAACATACTTATTTTAGATTTTACATCTAGTTATGTCAACATATAAAGCTTTTGGTATAGCTCATTATTTTGTTATGTTGGCTGAATCTTCCCTTTTGGTAGTTTTTTTCCTTGAGTGTTTTGCTTTTAAATTGTAATTTTAGATTGCGAGCTCATTCTTAGCTGCCCTTTATCTGTGGGAATTCTGTCAAGCCTAGGTTGAGAACATTCCTCCAAAGTAGGTTTGCATTTGCTTCTGTGAAGCACCTCCTGGTCTTACTAACTCAGACCTATTTATTTTTTGGCTTGGCAGGTTGTGACTCAAGCAGATCGTATACATTTGAACCTCAAATGTACGGGAAGGCAGACCTGTGGTCGTGATGTTTAACGAGAGACTGTCCTTCCATTCAGATTTGAGACTGAAACAAACAAGTTTCTTTCTTGACGAGCTTTCCCAGTAAATAGATCCTTTTTATAGTCTGTCCTTTTATCAACATTATTAGCCCTTTAAATATTTATTGAGGTTTTATGTGGTGTGGTCTCAGCTTTAATTCTCCTACTTTCCAACCTTACAAGCCCTTATTGCCTGTGATTCACATGGTCATTATTACCTGAAGCTCTGGTTTTCCTGGCCAGGCACGTGTCCTCAAGGCATCCATGGCTTTTGGCCTGCTTTACCCTCTGGTTCTTGCGTCTTCAGGTTTTTTTTTTTTTTTTTTTTTTTAGCTCATTAGGATTTCTCTTTCTTTCAGTTTCATTTATTCATTTTGATACATGTTGTTATGTACATGCAATTCAGCCTTTCTAGGTATTTTGTGACAGGGCTATTCTATAATATTTGACAGCTATTATAGAATATTATAGAATATACAGCTATTATATTATGTCTATTATAGAATAGACAGCTATTCTATAATATTTGATCTTCATTCTTTCATTAAGTATTTATTGATTGCCTATTCTATTCTTTCTATTTTATTTCAAAAGCCTCGAAGGACTGTGGTAAGTATAGCAACCACCAGTTAATTCACACTGTTAGATGAAGGGGAAGTTTTTTCCTGTTTATCTGACAGATCTAAGCCCATGGTGGATGATAGCTCTGAATAGGTTTATGGTGGTTACAAATTCGTACCAACAGCATTTTCATATGAGATTGACCCGATTTAGGCAACATGAAGAGGGCGTTTGTAACACCTTTGATTCGAGGCTCATTCTACCACATTAATCTCTACCGGTTAATAAAACAAGAATCTAGAATACTAATGTGCGTATTTTGGAAACGAGTAGTAGAAGAATCTCCTGCTGTAGTGACCAAATGTTTGTGTCCCCCCCTCAAATTCGTATGCTGAAATCCTACCTCCCGTGTATGGCACTAGGAGGTGGAGCCTTTGGAAGGTAATCAGGTCATGGGGGTGGTAATTAGCCCATGATCCCTTATGAATGGGATTAGTGTCTTCATAAGAGAGCCCCCAGAGGGCTCCCACACCCTCTTTCCACCAGGGGAGGATACAATGAGGAGAGACTCACCAGGACCCAACCTGCTGGCACCCTGACCTCAGACTTCCAGCCTGCAGAACTGTGAGACAGAAATGTTTGTCCTTTCAAGTGGCTGGGTCCATGGTAATTTTATTATAGCAGCCTGAACAGAGTAAGAGACCTACATTTGTTTTGGTTTTCATCAATGAAAAGAATGGGAATTGCTGTGAGGATACCTGACTGCAGCAATGTCCCAGGATTCAGCTGGAACTAAAAGGAACCCAAAAGACATCAGGCTGCCCATTCCCTCCTGTCCTTTCTCTATTTCCCCTCCGGACTTCGCGGCCTTCCATCTCCTTTTCTTTCTGTACCTTGCTCTTCACTTTCGCCAGGTTGCCTTCTCGGCCCCTCGTTTGCTTCAGGGATCCCGTCACAGCATATAAAGTGACAGACCCGGCCTTCCCATCGCTCCCGCGACTCTCTTGATTTCGCGTAGCGCAGACTTCACCGTTTACAAAGAGTTTGGTTTCTTTTTTGAGACGGGGTCTTTACGTTATTTCATCTACGCCTAACAATGTTGTGACATAGGCAGAATGTTATCTCTAATTTTTTTAAAATAAAAAAAATACTGAGACCCAGCAACAAAAAGTACTTGCCCAACATCGCACAGCCAACAAGTGGCAGAGGAGGGACCAGACCCTAGTTTTCTGGCTTGAGGCCGGTGCTCTTGGAGGAGCCCAGCTGTCGAGTAAACCCACAGTCAAGAGAAATTCCAATGTCTGGAAAAACTGGATTTCTAACTCATCACCAAGCTCCCAATTTTCTGAGATTTCTTTTAAAGAACAGTAGGTCTGAAATTTCTTGTGAGAGTGGTGCTCTCAGATTATGTGGTGTAAGACTTTGGTGTGGGTTTTGTGAATGTTCTGAAGGTCTGCCTACCATTTGGCCTGGCCAGCCAGCCACGCTGGGCCATGGCTGGGAGTTTTCTGATGGATTACTAGTGGCCAAGGGCTTGTGAAAACAAAAATGTCTCACTGAGCTCAAAGCTGAATGGAAAAAAAAAAAAAGAAGACGCAGTTCTGAGTAAGAGTCTGACTAATGACTCCTTGGAAGAAATTGAGCAGTGTCTGAGACTTTTCCATCTGTCTTTCAGCTAAAAAAGTTTCCTTCTAAAAACCTCATAGCCCCATGCATCTGACCAGCACAAGGTACTGTGCACATTCATATATCATGTCTCTGGTTGATGGAGTCTCGATTTTTATTTATTTGTTTATTTACAGACAGAGTCTTGCTCTGTTGCCCCAGGTAGAGTAGGATGGTGTGATCATAGCTCACTGCAACCTTAAATTCCTGGGTGCCACCTCACTGTAGCCCAGGCAACAGAGGGAGACCCTGTCTCAAAAAAAAAATTAAAAATTAAAAAAAAAAAAAAAAAAAAGAAAGAAAGAAAGAAATGAGGAGCTATAGTGGTCCAGAGAGGAGAGTGGTGGTTTTGGGTCACTGATGTCACCAGAATAAGATGCTCAGGAAGGACTGGCAGGTGGCACAGACCGTGCAGAGGTTTTCAGGGAGGAGCAAAGGCACAGAGGCGAGAAAGAGTGACTCACATTAGGGAAGTGGCATGTGTTTATGGGTAGGACTGGTGTGTAGGGATAAATGGGTGGGTATTAGCAATTCTCATTACTTTAAGTATCCCATATTTAACACTCATTGTCTTTCAGGCACCTCGTGAATTTATATTATCATGTAAATTAATCCTCCCAACAACCCGTGATATCTCCGCATAAAATCTTGAAATTCACCAATTAAATGTCCTTTCTAGGACAAAGCCCCACCTCCAGGCAAAATTGCTGGAGAAGACTCTGAGCAGGATGGTATTTTTTTAAATTTTTTATTTCAGGGTATTATGAGGGTACAAACATTATGGCTACATTTTATGTCTTTGCCTCACCCAAGCGAGGGTTAGAGGCATGCCCTTCCCCTCTACAATGCTCCCGGTGTCCTTTAGTTGTGGGTTTACCCTCCATCCCCCTAATCCCTGGAGAATATTACTGCCATGTGAGCACCCTAGTGTTCATCAGTTAGTACCAATTTGATGGCAAGTACAAGTGGAGCGCATTTTTCTGATCTTGTAATACCTCGCTTCGGATAATGGGCTCAAAAGTAGGTCTAGACAAAAGTGGGGGAGGGTAACAGGAAGCAGCTCTCAGACCCTTCTGAAGCCACATTGTAGACATTTTTCAGAACAACAGAAGAGGGAGCCCTAGAGTCATGAATCTTGGCTAAGAAATCCTTACCCATCCTCCCCACAGAGGGTTATAGGAAAACCTATCTCACTTAAACTTAAGCAACAGAAAAGGATTGCAGAAAAGAAACCCAGCCCCATTCAGAGTTCTAAGGTAAAAAGACTAATTAGCCTAATAACAGGTCATCAGGCAATAGTCTCTGGAAAGATATGCCTACAAAACAAATGAACATTTTAATTTAATATTTCAAAATGAGGATTTTTTTTTGAGACAGTCTCACTCTGTTGCACCAGCTAGAGTGCAGTGGTGTCATCACAGCTCACTGCAACCTTGAACTCCTGGGCTCAAGTGATCCTCCTGCCTCAGCCTCCACAGTAGCTGGGACTACAGGTGTGCCACTATGCCTGGCTAATTTTTCTGTTTTTTGTAGTGATGGGGTCTCGCTCTTGCTCATGCAGGTCTCAAACTCCTGGCCTTAAGTGATCCTCCTGCCTCAGCCTCCCAGAGTGCTAGGATTATAGGCATGAGCTACTGTGGCTGGCCTGAAGAATTTTTTTTTAAATGCCAGAATCTGCGAAACTAACACATAAGTCAGCATCACAAACATTAAGAGATTATATAATTGGACAAAAGGAAGATTTCAAAGAGCTCACAAAATTCAGTAAAGAAAAACCATCTATGTTTTCTAAAAAAAAAAAAACATTTCAGAAATGAAAACAAACTGGAAGAATAAATAACATAAATAAGGTCATAAGAGAAATAGAAGATAAAAGGAGAAAAAAATTTTAAAAATCAAAAAATAAAACTTTTTAAAAAAATCAATGGTAAAAAAGGTATAAAAGTGATAGATGCAGAAGACAGAGAAGATCCAACCCGTGTATAATAGAGATCCTACAGAGGAAAACTAAAGCAGCGGAACAGAATGAATGCATAATCATCACGAAAGATGTTAACCTACCTGTCTTTATCTGTAACTGATAAAATAAGCAAATAACAATATCATTATTAAATACACAAAAGATTTGAACACATTTATAAGCTTTACCCAATTGACATATAGGACACTGCACCCATGAACCAAAACAAACAAACAAACAAATAAACAACAACAAAAAAAAACCCTTCTTTCAAGAACATTGAACATTTATCTAAGCTGGCCTTATACTGGGCTATAAAATAAGTCTCAAAAATTTTCAGTAGATTGAAAATTTATAGAGATTGTCCTGTTACTCAATAGATTAAGCTAAAAATCAATAACAAGAACAAAAACCGAAGAATCCCAAAATGGTTGGAAATTAACCAAAATCCTTCAAAATAACCCCTGAGTCAAAGAATAAGTCAGAAAATACTTTTAACTGTATGATAGCAAAAATATGACATTCCAAAATATGTGGGATGCAACTAACATCATCTGGACTTAATTACTTCTCAAAGGCCCCAACTTTTAATTCCATATAGGGGATTAAGTTTCAATGGATGAATTTGGAAGAGGGCACACCGACATTTGACATTCGGACCATAGCACCAACACTCATTGTCATCTGTCTTTTTGATTTTAGCCAGCTTAATGGGTGGCACTCATTGTGGTTTTGATTTGCATTTCCCTAGGGACTAATGTTGAATAAGCACCTTTTCATGTGCTTATTACTCCTTTTGTATGTCTTCTTTGGAGAAATTTCTATTCAAATACTTTGCCCATATTTTAATTATTTGTTTTTTTTTGTTGTTGAGTTGTAAAAGTTCTTAATGTAGTCTGCATACTAGACCCTTATCAGATATATGATTTGCAAAAACTTTTTCCCACTCCGTGGGTCATCTTTTCACTTTCTTGATAATGTCCTTAGAAGCACAAAAGTTCTTGATTTTGGTAAATTTAAATATATTTGTTTTCTTTTCTTGCTTATGCTTTTGGTATCATATCTAAGAAAAAATTGTCTAATCCATGGTTGTGAAGATTTGTGCCTATGTTTTCTTCTGAAAGTTTTATAGTACAGTTGGCCCTTGAACAACATGGGTTTGAACTGTGTAGGTCCACTTATAGGTAGATTTTTTTTTCAATAAATATACTGGAAAATGTTTTGGAGATTCATGACAGTTTGAAAAAACTAGAAGTAGCCTCAGAATATTGAAAAAAATTTTAAAAAAGTTAGAAAAATTAAGAAAAATACACATAGATACTAGTCTATTTTATCATTTACTATCATAAAATATACACAAATCTATTATAAAAAGTTAAAATTTATCAAAACATATGCACACAAACACAGACCATTCATGGTACCACTCACAGTTGAGAGAAATGTAAACAAATGTAAATATACAATATTAAATTATAACTGCAGAAATAAACTGTAGTACATACTCTACCACTGTACTAATTTCATAGATACCTCCTGTTGCTATTGTGGTGAGCTCAAGTGTTGCAAATATCCATTTAAAATGCTGTGTGACACTAATCATCACTATTTGAGCAGTTTGTCTCTCCAGCAAAATTGTGCATTACAGCAAAAAGTGCTCACTCCAGTTCTTGTGTATTTTCATCTTGTTTAGTGCAATACCAAAAATCTTGAACAACACCATGGGACACATACCTCTGTACCACCAGTGATGCTGGAAGTTCTCCCAGGAAGCAGAGAAAAGTCATGATATTGCAGGAAAAGATTGAATCACTTGATATGTGCCATAGATTGAAGTCTGCTGCTGCATTTGCTCATGATTTCAAGATAAATGAATCTAGCATAAGGACTATTGTAAAAAAAAAAAAAAAAAAAAGAAAGAAAATTCATGAAGCCATTACTGTAGCTACATCAGCAGGCATAAAAACCTTGCACTTTTTGTGAAATACCCTTTTATTTCATATTGAAAATGCAGCTTTTTTTGTGGGTGCAGGATTACTATAAGAATGGCATGCCTATAGACTCTAATATGATTCGAGAAAAAGCAAAGTCATTAAATGACAACTTCAAGCAAAAGGAAGGTGCAGGATCTAAAGCTGGTGGATTTAATGCCAGCAAAGGACGGTTTGATAATTTTAGAAAGAGGTTTGGCTTAAAAAATGTCAAGGTAACAGGAGAAGCAGCTTCTGCCGACCAAGAGGCAGCAGACGGGTTCCTGGAAGCCATTAACAAAATCATTGAGGAGAAATGATGTCTGCCCAAACAGGTTTTTAACGAAGATGAAAGTGCCCAATTCTGGAAAAATAAAATGCCACAAAGGACATTTATTAGTAAGCAAGAGATGTGAGCATCAGGATTTAAGGCAGGAAGTGATAGGCTAACTCCACCATTTTGTGCAAATGCAGTTGGGTTTGTGATCGGGACTGCCCTTATCTATAAGGCTGCTGATGCTGTGCCTTGAAGGGAAATGGTAAACATCAGCTGCCAGTGTTTTGGTTGTACAAGAAGGTGGCTTGGACAACAAGAACACTTCTTCTGGGTTGGTTCCATGTGTGCATTGTCCCTTAAGTTAGGAAATACCTTGTCAGTAAGGGAGTGCTTTTTAAAGTCTTTCGGTATTAGACAATGCCCCTGGCCACCTGGACCCCGTGAGTTCAATACTAAAGGCATTGAAGTAGTCTATTTGCCCCCAACACAACATCTGTTATTCAGCTTCTAGATCAGGGGGTCATAAGAACATTTGAGGCTCATTACACACAGTACTCTGTGAAAAGGATTATCAACACTGTAGAAGAGAACCTCAGTTGAGAGAACATCCATTGAAGATGCCATCATTGTTATAGAAAAAGCCAAGAAAGCCATCACGCCTGAAACAATAAATTCCTGCTTCAGAAAACCATGTCCAGATGTTGTGCATGACTTCATAGGATTTACAACAGAGACAGTCAAGGAAATCATGAAAGACATTGTGGGTATGGCAAAGACGGTGGCGGGGGTGTGTGAAGGTTCTCGAGATATGGGTCTTGGCGAAAATCAAGAGCTGATAGACACCACACCAGAGGAATTAACAAAACATGGCTTGATGGAGACGAGTGCTTCTGAACCAGTGCCAGACGATGAGGAAGAACACGTGCCAGAAAAGAAATTGACACTAGATAATCTGGCAGAAGGGTTCCAGGTATTTAAGACGGCCTTTGACTTCTTTACAACGTGCACCCGTCTATGATACAGGCACTGAAACTAAAGCAAGCAGTGGGAGAAGGATTGGTACCACATAGAGATATTTTTAGAGAAACGAAAGAGCAAAAAGGTGAGACAGAAATTATGATGCATTTCCACAAAGTTACACTCAGTGTGCCTGCCTCTCCCGCCTCCCCTTCCACCTCTGCCACCCCTGAGACTGCAAGACCAACCCCTCCTCCTCCTCCTCAGCCTACTCAACATGAAAACAACGAGGAGAAAGACCCTTATGATCCACTTCCACTTAATGAATAGTAAATATATTTTCTATTCCTTATGATTTTCTTAATAACATTTTTCTTTCTCTAGCTTACTTAATTGTACGAATATAGCATATAATACGAATAACATACAAAATATGTTAATCGACTATTACGTTAACAGTAAGACTCCCAGTCAACAGTAGGCTATTAGTGGTTAAGTTTTGGGGGAGTCAAAAGTTATATGCAGATTTTTTACTGCGCAGGGGTTCAGTGCCCCTAAGCCCTGCATTGTTCAAGGGTCAACTGTATTGGCTCTTACCTTTAGGTCTTTGCTTTATTTTGAGTTAATTTTTGTATATAATGAGCAGTAAGGGTCCAACTTCATTGTTTTGCATATGTATATCCAGTTGTCCCAGCACCATTTGTTGAAAAGACTAAATTTTCCCCATGAAATGGTTTTTGTACCTTGCTGAAAATCAACTGACCACAAAAATATAGGCTGTGTTTGGTATTCTTGTATGAGGTGGTCAGCCAGGTGCAGCCACAGAGGAGACACAGAAGAGGCTCGGGAAAAAACAAATTCTATCATACTCACAGGTCCTTGCTTAGCCCATGTTGCGCTGCTGTACCTGAATACCATGGACCGGGTAATTTATAAAGAAAATAAATTTATTTCTGAATGCTCTGGAAGCTGGGAAGTCTGGGATTGGGTGGCTGCAACTGGTCAGCATATGAGGAAAACAAAGCTGAGAGGTCCCATAGCTGGCAGGAGGCAGAGCTGGGACTGGCACAGACTGAGCCCAGAGCTTCCTGAGAGCAGCAATTCTATAGGACGAAGGTAGCGCTGGCCAAGGAATTGGGAGACCTGGCTTCCGGGCTGAGCGTGCTCATTTATGCACGAACCAGAGGTGTTGGGAAGTCTCCTAAGTGTCCACTTCTCCCTCTGTGCCCAAACTGGCCCCGTCTACTGCCAGAGCTGTCAAAGTGCTCCAGGAACTTGGAACCACATTGTACGTGGTACAGGCTCCTGAGCAAACGTTAGGGAGCCCTTACCGCTGTCCAGCACAGCCACGCCGAAGAGGGAGGAGGGAGAAGGTTGCTCTGGGCGACCAGACTAGGCCATTAGGAAGAGGCAGACTTGAGCTTAGGGCCAGAAACAGCAGCCTTAGCCAGTGAGATTGTCCTGAGGGATGCACATAGGGTGCGAATATGAAGTTTTATAAAAATCCAGATGTCTGAACTGTACTCCACGTTCACTAAACCTCTTTACTTGATAACCTTGGGATATTCTTAACATATGCCTTGTACCGTAGTTGCTACGTTTTATGTATTATGTCTTAGGATTATATTGTATGTTATGTATCAAGATTATTTCCTCTGTAAAAAGCATGTTCATCTAACTTTATGAATCTGATGCAACCTTCACTGACTTCTTAGGAAATAGGCTGAATTGTGGTCTTTAAGGACATTTTACTTAAGTTTTTTTGGAATGGCTTTATTATCTTGTTTTCCATGCCATATATACAAACCAAATTTGCTTGTCGGTTGAGCCATTCTTGTTATGAACTCTTATCGTACCTTTCACATTGGAAAATTATCAGGAATAAATGAATCACAACTATTTATAAAGTGGTCCCATCATAAAATAAGTACCCTTTGGAGTCAACGACCTCCCCACCACTGGGGAGGGTCAGCCAACTGCTGGAGCATGCGCACTGTCCACCCCTCACCCCCCAAGCATGTGCACAGGGCGGGGGCGGGACGAGGGGAGGGGGAAGGAACTGGGGCAGGTCATCTCAGGTACCAGACCAGCTCACGTAGAGAGATTCTCTTTTCCGAGACTCTGCTTCTCAATATGAAGGGCAGTTCTGAGATTAGGACCTTTTATGTTTGAGTGCCTGCTGTCAAGAAGTGGGAGGAAATGCCATTCTAAGTTTACAAGCAGCTCTCTTTTTCTTCTGGTTTGGGATAGAGTTAGAAGACAGAATTAATCTTTGGGGAGCTTTTGTTCAAAAAAACAAGAGCAAAAGCATAATTTAGAATGGGCCTCTGGAGGAGCAGAGGCGCAGGCCCGATCCCCAAAGGGCCTTGGCGACACGCGTGCCGGGAGTGGAGGCCGGTGTGAGCTGGGCGGTGAGGAGGGTGTTTTCCCGGTGACAGTGCCTGTCTTCCGGGATGGGAGGGGCTCGGGGCGCAGAGCAACATGGCAGCACGTGGGGGGAAGCCTGGATGACAGCTGGGCACCCCCCTTAGAGGAGCATCTTAAATCTTGTCTCTTGAGAGAGAGAAGAGGGACATCCGTCCATTTACACAATTTATCAATTCTGTGCAATTTGACAAAAAGGTAGATGGAAGATATTTAACCTGTTTTCCGATAGGCTATAAAGGGAGGATATAAGTGCCTGTGTCACCTTAAGTGTGACAAATGCTACAAAAGAGGGTGCAGCGCATGGACCAGGCCTGGATGTCTGTAACAGGAGGAAACAGAAGAGGCTTCATGGAAGAGACAGCATTTAAGATGGGCGTTGACAAACCGGTAGCTTTGATTTTGTTTATTTCTTCCCCCAACTATCAAACCCATGTTGAAAGTCTGAAAAGTACAGAAAAATCCTCTGGCAGTGTATTAAGTGCACCCTCAGCATTATTCCCCATCTGTGCCACCAACCACGCCACTGACCTTGCCCTTAGTAACTAAAACTGCTCAATCAGTCCTACCCCAGGCAAAGCTTCTGGGTGGCATTGTGAGTGGCTTTTATTCCAGTGGCTTTTTGTCCCATGTTTCTGTCTCTATTGCTTCTCGTTGCAAATAGAGAATTGCTGCTCCTTCCTCCTTTCCAATGCTATGCTCACCTTGACCTGTCCCTGAGCCGGGCAGGCCTCATCCCTGTGCCTGCTCACCTGTGCAAGCGACACTCCACCAAACTTGTGCTGAAGATATACTTGTCCTGGAATATCTCGTGGACTGCAAAGTTGGCTGCCTTGGAGTGTGAGCTGGCCACGGCCATGGTCATGTTGGCCCCCGACACAGGGGCCATGTCCAGCCTTCCCTGCCAATCATGGTGGATGCTATCAGGCATATCCTGGGCCACTTCCTCAGGAGAGCGGATTTGGTCCTGGCTAGGAATGCTGCAAGCCAGAGCCCTGGGTATGCCAGTCGGTGAGTGCCAGGGGCAGGTGCTGGAGGGTGCCCCACTGCAGGGCGTTTTCACAGAGGGTGCAGGTGCCATCGGGCCACAGGAAGGAGCCCAAATGTCAGAGGCTGGTCACATCCACACCTTCCCCAGCCAGCCACATGCTGGGCACGGACCTGCAAACATGCTGGCATTTGGAGATCGGCTGTGTGGCCAGGGGCTGCGTGGTAACTGGAGAGGGGAGAAGGATGCCTGGGAGGAACAGGGGGGCGGCCATGGAGCTGCAGAGACAGGGGGTGCTGGGAGTGGCAGAGACAGTGTCTTGGGCTTCAGCCTCCCTCCCTCTCTGTCTGCACACACTGGCCACCCCTGACGCGGCCACACCCAGCCCAGTTTCTCACACCTCCACCTCCTGTGGGCCATGCGAGGGGCAGATCTCGTTGGCAACGGTGGGGCTAGTGTGGGGTGCAGTGCAACAGAGAATGGCTCCGCTGAAGGTACTCAGGAGCCTCGTAGAGGGAACAGGCTCCATTCCAGAGCCAGTAGGGCTCAGTCACAGACCAGGAAAGTCAACGCTAAAGCTGGAAACATCCTGGGCGAACCAGGACAAGTTGGTCACCCTAGTCATGCACACAACCAGCACTCACTCTGACCTGTGACCTCTAGGAGAGAGGCTGTTAAAATCTTCTGAACGCACCTAGGTCTGGCCCCACTGTGGCCCCTGCATGATTGAGACCCTGGGTGCCCTGCTGAATGGGCCCCAGTTCTGGCTTTGTCCCTCGCTGGCTCTTGTGACCTTGGGCTGGAGACTCCTTTTCCACATCTGAGAACAGGGGTATTAATCTCCTGCCCAGCAAATCCACATCCACTGTGAATGTGAAGGGACCTAGTGGGGACACTAGCACCATGGCCATCTTCACTGTCTGCTCTCGCCCTGGTGGCGGGAGCCCAGCCTGTGGTCTCTCGGTCCCCACCCTGCTGCAGCTCTGCTTACTGGCTCTGCCATCCGCGTGAGCAGGGCCAGTGTCTCTCACCGGCAGAGCTCCATACAGTTTACGACGAGCTTTCATACCCACCAGCATCTCATTTAGGATTTTCTCCACTTCTCATGGATTGAGCACAGATTCTACCAAAGCCCTAGACCTGGATGTCTGAGTATTTTGTAATCTGCTCGTTTAGAGCAATAATACTCCATGCAGTCGGAATAACAGCTATGTGTTGAGCCCTTACAATGTGCCAGGCACTCTGCTGAGCACCTTGCCTATATTTCACCCTCACCACAGTCCAGTAAACCAGTCTATGATTTCCCTATTTTACATATGGGGAAACTGAGGCTTGGGGGAGTGGTTAAGAAATGTCCCTTAAGTCACAGAGCTGTTAAGTGGCAGAGTCAGGATTCCAACTGACTCCTGTCTGGCCTTCATCATCATTGCACTCTTTCCTAATGCCCTCCCACATCCTGCAAGTGACAGGGGCAGTGCGCGGAATCCCCCTGCCAAGGTGGCTAATGTCCGGGCTGGAGAGTTCAAGGCTGCTGAGGTTGGAGAGAAGATGGAACAAAGAAAGTGGAGTTGGTCGATTGGGCATCCTGGTTGGTGTGGGGAGCCTGGACAGGCTGTTGCGGAGCCTGGTTTGGGATCTATTCCCCCACAGCGTGACCTTGGCCAAGTCACCTCCACTTTTTGCCTTCAGTTTTCCCACCAGAAAAGTGATTTGTTTGCTGTCCCCCCAGGGCAATGACTGGGCAGGTTTTCTTGCAGCTCCCTTATAAGGCTGGGGGTTTCCTAAACTTGGGGTTCCTCAGCTGCGCCACAAACCCACGGTGTGCACGGCATCCCCCGAGCCTGCCTCCGCATCCACCCAGTGGGACCTGGGGCACGAGGGTGGCATGAAGCTCACGCTGCCTGCTGTCCCCTGAGCAACAAGGTCCTCAGTCTCCGACCCAGGAGTTTAGTGTCTTCTGCCAGGACACTGTGGATTAGCCTAAAAGCAGAGTAACATCTCACGCCCTTCATAACTCTTTATAGTTTTGGCGACGAGGAAGGGGGCCGAGGGAGACAGGGCTTTCCGGAGGAGCCCAGGGAGGCCGTGGTGGAGGCTACATGAAGACCCCGTGGATCTGGGAACAGATGCTCTCACCAAGTGGTGGGAGAGCTGGGGAGTAGGGGTCCCTCACTGCCCTTCCCGGAAACGAGGCTGTGGGGCAGCAGTAGCAAGGAAACCAGCTGCCCAGTGTCACTTGGCCCATTGCCCACTCTCCCGCAAGCAGGAGGAGGAAGGGCCAAGGAGTCCCAAAGCCGACAGAGAGCTCTGGGTGTCCACCCTGAGCCCAGCTGGCCACAGGCTACTGAGACCCCCAAAATAGGGGTGCACTCCCCCTCCAGCAGATGGACTACCTGTGCTCCCCCTGTCCACAGTTCTTCGGATGACTGATAAACCTAATCTGTGGCTTGTGTTTGGCTTTCTGCGTGTTGACAGTGGTGCTCCTTTCCTTACAAAAGCCACTCGCCAGGCATTGAATGTCTGAGTCTACCTCCCTTACCCCCATCTCAGTAGGAAGGTTAGGTCACCGGGTGTGGCAGCCCCCAGAGAGGGACCGTGTCTCAGCTGCTCTCTAGGCAGTGGGGCTGGGGTGGTGTGTGGACTTATTTGGAAAATTCAATGGTCAGTCACTTCCGAGTGGGAGGAATCTTCCTCTTGGCCGGGTGGAGTGGAGTCTGGGAAGCACATAGCTCAGGGGCCCGTGTTTTGCATCTTGTAACGTGCAATCTACAGTCCTTTTTTAGCTTGTTCCAGATTTGGGCCTTCACACTGTACTTTAATTCTCGGGCACTTTGCTCTCTCTGTGACCTTGTCTTCCTGCGGCTCTCTGTGGCCTCCACCCGAGGCCTCTACTCGGCTCCGCTGGCCCTAAGTAGCCATCTGGTGACTGAGTCAGGGGCCCTGGGAGGAATTTCTGACCCGGTTCCCACCCCACAGCCTCCCAGCTTTCCAGCGCCGTTGGCTAATTGATCCGGAGGCCTTGCCAAAAATCATATCCTGGAGCCGTCAGCGAGCGTGGGGCTGCTGGGGGCCCAGCTGGGCTCAGCTGCTGGGAGTTATAAAAAGAACCGCAGTGCCTGCGGTGGGTGGGTGACTAACGTGGCCACTGGGGGTGTAGCCGTCAGCTGTGGGGTGAGGTGATGTGTATGGAGCCTCGCTCCGTTCCCAGGGCCCGACCTGGGGGCTGACATCCTTCCTCACCTTCTAGTCCAGGCTGCAAGGGCCACTTCTATCCTGAGCACAGGACTTAGAGCACAGCGCGCTGTCCCTCCTGAGAGCTGGCTGTGTTCCGGCCCAGTTCTGGGCACCATGGCAGGCCACGCGCTGCGAGGAACTGTCACGTCATGCCGCGTGCTCGCGGGCCCTGGTGAGCCCTTGCGAGCATGGCGAGCATGGATTTTGGAGTGTGAAGAGCTGCCTTCAAGTCCCAACTCTGCCACTTACTAGCCGTGTGACCTGGGACTGGTTCTTTAACTCCTCTGGATCTCATTTTATCTCATCTGTGAAATGAGGACAACACTTACCCTGCAGGGGTTACATGAATAAAGATAGTAGCATCAATTGTAACCTGACCTTGAGTCCCAAGGGAAGGAGAAGTTACCCCTGGCTGGGTGACACTTGGCATATCCAGCTTACCCAGGAGGACATTGAGCAGAATGAGCTCCGGTGCCTTAGCAGCCTGCGGTACCCACACTTTGCCCCACACACCTATCATTATTGCTATTGCTATATTGGTAGCAGAGGTTCTCTCCTTCGGACCATTTTTATCTAAGCCTGGGTCCATAAACCGTGGTAGTGATGATCCTCTCGGGCCAGCTATTGGACTGGGTTTTGTTTTTTTTTTTTCTGCAACTATCAGCCTGTCACCCGGAGTCTGCCCTTCAGGTCCCTGCACCAGTGCCAGTGTAGCTATTTTCCATCCTAATATAATCCCTAATGTACACACCCTTTGTGGCAATGAGTGTGAACTCTCAGAGGAATTGTGCACCCCCTGGAAAGACTGCTCACCCAGTGAAGGGCTGGGTGGGGGTGGGGTAACACCCCAATACCGTCCAATGCAACACACACATCTGTGCCAAGCCCTGGGGAGACAGAGGAGAGCAGGGAATGGCCCCTGCCCTTAAGGAATGTGTAAGAAATGCTGCAACAAGAAGTGTGTGGTTGTCCCCAGACCATAATAGGAATCTCCTAACCCTGCAATAGGTTAAGAAACCGTCATTAATTCAGGCATCCATTCATTGATTCACCGGGCCGTTATAGAGCCTCTGTTATGTCCCAGCTCTGTGCTGGACAGTAAGTGAAGGTGACACGAAATCTTTGGTTTGCAGCTACCAAGTGAGTGAATAATTTGAGCCCAGGGAGCCCCACAGTAGGCTTATGTCCACGGTACAAGTGTGGAGCAGAAATGGGAGTATCGGATGATGTGCTGTGGGAGAGTGGGGCTGGTTCTGTGTCCGGGAGTGTTTCATGCAGGCAGTGGCCGCTTTGAGGGAAGGCTCTTAGCTTGCCAGGTGGGTGCACACGGAAAGGCATCCCAGGCTGAGGAAATGGCCTGTGCAAAGGCCTGGGGGCTGAGTCACGGGCACAGCAGAGGTGATCTCATCCACCCACTTGTGGTTCGAATGTGTCTGGGGTGCAGAGGGCAGAAGAGTCTGCCTCGAGCTACCCAGCCGGTTAGCAGCAGAGCTTTGACTGGAACCTGGCCTCCTAACTCCGAGCTGACGTTTTCTCTTTCTTGGCAAATGCTAGACATCATACACAACGTCATCTTCCACACTTGATGAATCACAAGCAGGTATACGTTCAAGTCATCTGAATTTAATTCAAAGTTTGTAAGTGGAGAGCAGAGTTGGAGGGGCTGACATTTACTGGGGTCTGTGCAGTGCTTTCCACGGTGGCAGACATATAGTAGGTGCTCAGTAAATGTCTGTGCCCTCTTCCACAGCCAGATGGCGAGTAAAGGCATCTCTGTTAGCGGACACATGGATGACAACCGTCAACTTATGACGATTCGAAGCTGGGCTTGTGAAAGCTCTGAGCAAACGGAAGGCAAGAATTTCCCAGGCAGAGCGTGGGGACCTCTGTGTCACCCAGTTTGAAATGGGGCAGGTCATCCTTGAAATGAGCAAATGTCAACTCACCTCCAACTGGTCTGCCCTTTGATTGGGTACAGCATACGAGGCCTTCTCAGCCATTCAGGGCTTTCCATTTCGTGGGACAAAAATGAAGCTAAATGCCAACAGTGTACGGGCATACCTCATTTCATTGTGCTTTGCTTCCCTGCACTTCACGGAGACTGTGGGGTCTGTTTTGTTTGTTTGTTTACAAATTAAAGGTTTGCGGCAGCCCTGCTTCCAGTGGGTTTGTTGGTGCCATTTTTTCAATAGCATAAGCTCACTTCTTGTCTGTGTGTCACTTTTTGGTAATTCTTCCAATATTTCAAACCTTTTCATTATTGTTGTATCTCTTATGGTGATCTTTGGTCAGTGATCTTTGATGTTACTATTGTAATTATTTTGGGGGTGCACGAACTGTGTCCATGGAAGACAGCAAACTCCATTGGCAACTGTTGTGTGTGTGCTGACTGTGCCACTGACCGCCTGTTCTCCTGTCTCCCTCTCTATCCTCAGGTCTCCCTACTTCCAGAGATACAATATTAAAATTAGGCCAATTAATAACCCTACAATGGCCTTTAAATGTTCAAGTGAAAGGAAGAGTCACCTGCCTCTCATTTTAAATCAAGAACTAGAAATGATTAAGCTTAGTGAGAAAGGCACGTGAAAAGCCGAGATAGGCCAAACGCTGGGCCTCTGGTGCCGAACAGTTAGGCAAACTGTGAATGCAAAGGAAAAGTTCTTGAAGGAAACTCAAAGTGCTGCTCCAGTGAACCCACGAATGATAAGAAGGTGAAACAGCCTCATTGCTGATGTGGAGAAAGTTTGAGTGGTCTGGATAGAAGATCAAACCAGCCACGACATTCCCTTAAGCCAAAGCCTAGTCCAGAGCAAGGCCCTAACTCTCTTTGATCATATGGAGGCTGAGAGAGGTGAGGAAGCTGCAGAAGAAAAGCTGGAAGCTAGCAGAGGTTGGTTCATGAGGTTTAGGGGAATAAGCTGGCTCCGTGTGTTAAAAGTGCGAGGCAAAGAAGCAAGTGCTGATGTGGAATCTGCAACAAGTTATCCAGAAGATGTAGCTAAGATAACGAATGAAGGTGGCTACGCCAAACTACAGATTTTCAATGTAGACCACACAGCCTTCTATTGGAAGAAGGTGCCATCTAGAACTTTCCTAATTAGAGAGGAGAAGTCAAAGCCTGTCCTCAAGACTTCAAAGGACAGGCTGACTCTCTTGTTAGGAGCTAATGCAGCTGGTGACTTTCAGCTGAAGCCCAATGTTCACTGACCATTCTGAAAATCCTAGGACCATGAAGAATTATGCTAAATCTACTCTGTAAATGGAACAACAACATCTGGATGACAGTACGTCTATTTATAGCATGGTTTGCTGAATATTTTAAGGCCACTGTTGAGACCTACTGCTCAGAAAAAAACAATTCCTTTCAAAATATTACTGCTCATGACAATGTACCCGGTCACCCAGGAGCTGTGAGGGAGATGTACAAGGAGATGAGTGTTGTTGTCATGCCTGCTAATACAACATCCATTCTGCAGCCCATGGATCAAGGAGTAGTTTTGATTTTCAAGTCTTATTATTTAAGAAATATGTTTTGTAAGGCAATAGCTGCCATAGATAGTGATTCCTCTGAAGGATCTGGGCAAAGTAAATTAGAAACCTTCTGGAAAGGATTCACCATCTAGACACGATTAAGAACATTCTTATTTTAGTTACATTTTTTTTAGACATAGTGCTATTGTGCACTTAGTAGACCACAGTAGAGTATAAATATAACTTTTATATGCACTGGGAAACCAAAAGATTTGTGTGACCTGCTTTATTGCGATATTTACTTTATTGCGGTGGTTTGGAGCCAAACCCGCGACATCTCAGAGGTGTGCCTGTGTGCCTTTGCTGCTCCTGGTTTTTAAAGAGTTCCTGGAATTACTTCTAGTGTTGTGTCCTTTCTTGACAGGAGACGGATATTCCAGTTCTCATTTTCCAGATTTAGAAGACTGAGGCTCAAGGAGGGGCCGTGGCCGAGGGTAACCTACTGAGTAAAGTGGGCTTGAGCAAAGAGAGAAAAATCAGCGCCTCTGTGGTGTGGTGTCAGGGACTCAATTTCACCATTGGACTGCTACCCCATTATGTTTAAAATATATAGGAATAAAATAGTATTCTATTTCTTTCAAAGCTGGGCTGTTGCACAGGCTATTTCCTCTGGATTTTTGAAATATATAATATATAACAATATATATCCTTATATTTCATATTGATATAATTTATATATAAGTATATAACATATTGTATATTTTATTACATTGAATTATTAATATATCACATTATATTTTAGTACAGTAGTCCCCTCATATCTGCAGGGGATATGTTCCAAGACCCCCAGTGGATGCCTGAAACCGCAGATAGTACCAAACCTGATTGCCGTCCATCGGAACACGATTCTGTTCGTGTCTCCCACCCATGAATTTAATGCCTTTTCCACCTTAACTAAGCACTTATCATACACTGTGGCTATGACTTTAGCAGTGTGAGCTTTGACAGCAAAATCAGCACAAATTTCTTTTTCCTTCTTCACAATTTCACACTCAGAAGATGCATTCTTACCGTAGATCTTAGCAGCCTCAGCACATGGTAGATCTTAGCAGCCTCAGCACATGATGTTTGTTCTTTCCTTAAGTTGAGAACTTTCCACCTTTTCACTTAAAGGAAGCACTTTACGGCTTCTCTTGGCATATCTGCATTGGCAGCACCACGGCTTTTGTGCTTTGGGACCATTATGAAGTACAATAAGAGTGACTTGGACACAGCACTGTGAGACCACGACAGTCCCTCTGAGAATGGAGACGGCTCCTGAGTGACTGACAGGCAGGTAGTGTGGACGGTGCGGATACACTGGACAAAGGCAGGATTCACGTCTCAGGCGGGACCAGAGCTGGACGGCACGAGATTTCATCCTGCTATGCAGAATGGCACGCAATTTAAAATGTATGAAGAGCTTACTTCTGGAATTTTCCACATAATATTTTTGGGGCTGTGGTTGACTGCAGGTAACTGAAACTGCAGAAAGCAAAACCACAGATAAGGGGAGACTACTGTATGTATAATAGTCTAGGATATTATATATTGAATATATAATAAATTATACATTTTATATGTTGTAATATACAACATATTTTATGGTATATAATTATATACTAAAGTAGAAATTATATATACATCTAAGATACAATATAAAGACGTATATATTTGATATATTTCAAGAAGACAGAGAATACTGTTATAAGCACCCCGCCCACTGTCTTAGCAGCTCACCCCTTTTACCTCTCCCCAGCACACAGCCATGGTTGACTGCAACGCCTCAGTGTGAGTGAGAAATTTGTGAGCAGGTTGGACATCTCACTAGCTTCCTAAGTCCCAGTGCGGGTCCTGTGCTCTCATAGAACCCTCGAGTAGCTGCTGAGAGCCCTCTGGGTCGGCCAGACCCCTTCACAGGGTCTTTCAGGCCCTATGAGGTTGGATCCCTGCACACATCTCCCCACCAGCCCGTCAGCCTCTGGCCCATTTAGTTCCTTCCACCAGCCACGTGCTTCTCTCTTCCCGAGACATCCTCTCTTCCTTTTCCCCCGGCAGACTCATCATGACCCTCCGGGTCTTAGCTGAAATGGCATGTGGGCTCGGCCTCCCTCCCGTCCCCTAGCCCTGTGCCTACCCTCATACCAGCATGTCACCCCACCCTGCATCCCCCCAACCCCTTGTCTGTGACCCTCACTGGTGAGCTCTGACACACGGACTGGCCGGCCATGGGGTGTACAGCCCGGTGCTGGGAGAGGGGACATGCCCACGTGTTCACTGAATGTTGAACATGAGTTGGAAGGTGGTACAGGCAGTGTCCTGGGGGTGAGGGGCTGAATGGCTAGAGCTGGCTGAGGAAGACTTGGCCAGCTCCAGCATGCAGCTGAGTTGGCTCGTTTTGGAAGGCTGGAATATCCTTGGTTTCCCACCTACTAACCATCCAGTCCCCGCCCTCCTTTCTGATAGGAACCGGATGATGTTCTTCTTACAAGCAGCCTTGTGGTTCCGAAGAGGGGCTCAGCCTCCCCCAGGGACTGGTTAAGGACGGGCTGGGGGTTCTGGACAGTAAGACTTGGGGGTGACTCTGTTGCCAGGGGACCTCTGAAGCGTTTACCTTGTTCTTCAAAAGGGGCACAAGAACACGGGGGAATCTGTAGCACAAGTGTCCTGGTTTGACAGCAAAATTAGCACAGATTTCTTTTCGCTTCTTCACAGTTTCACGGAGAGAAGATGCATTCTCAGCGGCCTCACCCAGGAGCCGTCTCCATTCTCAGCGACAGTCGTGGTCTCGTAGTGCTGTGTCCAAGTCGCTCTCATTGGACTTCACAGCAGCCCCACAGCACAAGAGCAGTGATGCTGGCAATGCAGATATGCCAAGACCGAAACCAAAACAGAACAATAACAAAGAGGGAACAAAAAGAAGGGAACTGTTTAGATCTAGAGTTGGTAGATTTTTTTTCTGCAAAGGCCAAGTAGTAAATATTTTGGGCTTTGCGGGCCATAGTGTCTCTGTAGCAACTACAGGAAATAGCCTCTTTCTGCCGTCGTGGCATGAAAAGCACCATGGGATCCGTAAACGAGCGGGGACGGCTGTGTCCCTGTAAGGTTTATTTACAAAAACAGGCGGTGGGCTGCATTTGGCCTTAGGTATGGTTTATCCACTTTGCAGGGACCCCGATTTGAACAAACCAAGTCTTAAAAACAAGACAAGACAAAAATATCTGTGACGGAGAAATTCGAACAATGATGCAAGACGATTTTAAGGAATTATTGTTAATTTCGTCAGGGGCGACAAAGACAGTATGGTTTTGTTGTTGGTGGTGTTGTTCTGATTTTGTTTTTAAAGAAGAGTCTTTATCTGTTACTGATACTAAATGGCAGATGATGTTTGGGGTTTGCTATAAAATAACCCAGGATGTGCGGAGGAGGGGCAAAGATGCCACAGGACTGGCCATGGGGTCATCGCAACTGAAGCTGGGTGGTGGATAAATGGAAGGGTCTTCATACTAGTCTGTCTTCTTTTGTGCATGTTTGAAAATCTGCACAGTAAAATCTTTTAAAAGGACAGACAAGAAAGAACTCCCTCTTCCATTGCCTCTAGTCACAGTTGCATCGGTGAATATGTGATGCCTGGAGCTAACGCAGTCATTTTGCGACTAAGAGGGGACAAGTGTGAGGATGAGACTAACCACCAGGAATGGCAGTGTAGAAAAAGGAAGGAATGAGGATGCTGGATGATTCTGCTGGGCTGCCAACTTAACCAGCTCCAGAACTGGTTTCAGGATTCTTTTTAATGTGAGACAATAAATTAAACCATATTTAATTTTTTTTTTTTTTTTTTGGTTACTTGTAACCCAAAGTCCCTTAACTGACCTAGAGAAAGGAAGAGTATGGAGGTCTGGCCCGTCTGCTGCAGAATGACCTGTGGTACATGAGAGTTCACCAGGATGGACGACAAGCTTGTGAGAAAGGGGCCCTCGCCAAATCTCTCTGAGTCCTTCTACCACACCCACAGGAACCGGGAAATGGGCGCGATCGCTGCTTTCCACCTTACCTCTCTTGAATCCAGAGGCCCGATGCCGGGGGCTGCACTGGACTTTGGCCAGGAGAATGCTGATGCTGCAATCATAGACCCACAGCTTCAGGAGAGGAAATGGCAGAAACAGGGCTCCCGAAGGACAGCTGGCCTTTCTGGCATCCCTCCTTGCAAGGACGAGATCTCCTCTCCCTGCACCCCTCAACACACAGTAACCACAATCACACAACGTCTACACACAGCGCACAAACAGCATTGTTTCTAACTGATCTCATGGCTCAGCTGGGCTTGGGGGGGTGTCAGCTGTTCTGTGATGCATGACAAATTACTGCGGTTAACTTAACCCGTCCGGGTCTCCTAGATACGGTCCTTAGACACTTGCCAAAAAATGTGCAGAGGGAATGCAGGGGAGAAAAGGAGAAGGGTGTGGAGAAGGGCCACACGGCCCGGCCCCCCTCCCATTCTTCTGGATGCTCCTGGAGCTCTGCCAGGCTCCTGGAGTTCAGATCTGGCTCCAGCCCAGGCTTTGGAGCCTGGGGATGGGAGAGGAGTGTGGTGGCCTTTAATTAGGAGCAGGTCAGAGGTCCTTAGTTAGTTTGTTCTCAGTCTTAATTTGGCTCCAATTTTCAAGGCTTTGTTTAAATTTGCGCATGCATCAGACTCCCTTGGAGGCCTTGTTAAAACAGATGGCTAGGCCCCTTCCCCGGAGTTTCTGGTGGAGGAGGTCTAGGGTGGAGCCCGGGAATTTGCACGTCTAACAACCTCCCCAGTGATGCGGACTCTGCCAGTCAGCGGGACCCTGATTTAATTACCACTGGCTTAGAAACTTCTATGCGCTTACCAGGAGGAAGAGATCTAAACTCCTCTTCCTCTTCCCTTTGGGCTGAGGTGGGAACTGATTGATAATCCACGGGCAGAGAGGGCCCGTGGTCCTGGGCGGGAAGAACCTGTATCACTGATGCTCTAAGATCACTGTGAACCAGGAGCCAGGAGATCTGGCGTGTTATCCGGCCCCTGAATGCTCTCACTGTGTGGCCTTGCAAAGTCACCTCTGCTTTCTGGGGCTCAGTTTGCCCCTCTGTAAAATGGGCAGGTGGCACTTTTCTGTATGTGTTATTTTCACAACCAAAAAGTTTTTAAAAATAAAATAGGAAAACAAAGTGAACTAGGTGACCTCGAAGGTGGCGGAGGCAGGAGAATCTGTTGCCAGTGTCACTGTGCCCCTGGAAGCCGGTGAGTGGGAGTCGGACTTGGGTTTGAACACGGCTGAGATACTTCCCAGCTGTGAGCACTGAGTGCCAGGGCGAATCGCCTGAGCCTCGGCCTCCTCATCTGTGAGCACAAGGATGTCGGCCTTGCAGGGTTGCTGTGGGAATTGAGGTAAAGGTATAAGTGCCCGGCCAGCAAGTATGAGCTAGGATGGCTGATTTTGTTGTTTGTAATATCTTTGCAAGGCTTGGGGGCACAGAAAGCAGCTCTTCTCTCATCCTTGCCTGACTGTGGAGCCTGGTGACCTTCATGTCGATAGTGGACTCAGAAAGTCCAAGTGTGTGTCTCAAGTTTTCCCCTGGAATGATTATTCTGGGAAATGCTTAACTTCGCAAATTTTCCATGAACTGTTCCTTCTCCAACTCCTATTCATTTGATTATTAATTCAATTAATATTTATCAAGAGCCTACTATGTGCCCCATAGGGCAGGCATTGGGGATTCCAGATGTGGTCCCTGCTCCCTGGGGGGCTCAGTCCAGAGGGAAGCAGATGTTACTCTGCGAATCACACAGAATCAGGAGAGACTCAACAGTGAGAACTGCAGTGAAGGAGCCCCGAGGGGCAAGGACAGGTTGGGGCCAGCACAGGCTTCTGGAAGGAATGGCTAAAAGGATGATGTCTGGAGGTAGCAGGGGTGGACTGGGTGAAGAGGGAGGGGGAGGATTCAGGGCACAGGGAGGCCTGTGCAAAGGCCCTGAGGCACCATGAGCATGGTGCCTGCAAGGAGCTAGGCTGGGGCTGTGGAGGAAGGAAGGTGGGCACAGGGAGTCTGCACTTTATCCCAAGAGTAACACAGCCTTTGGAGGCTTAGTAGCAGAGAGGGCCACGTGACAGCTCACATATCTCCTCTGTTTGCAGTTGGAGAAGAGATTCCAGGGACCAGAGAGGAGGGAGTGATCTGTTAGGACAAAACTATGGCAGTGTCCAGAGAAGGGATGCTGGTGGCCTGGATGGGGTGGTGGGTGCATTTGCGATGGAAAGAAGTAGGTGTGTTTTGAAGATCCTTTGGAGTCGACGCCACGGGACTTGGTGGGGATTGATGTGGTGGGTGAGAGAGGTGACAAGGTCAGTCCCGCTGTCTGGCTTCCTAACTGGCTGTCTAGGATGGATGCTGGTGGCTGTCACTGAGCCGGACTGGAATTCCCCTTCTCCTCTCCTGGGTATTTCAGAGCCCTGATGGTCACTGGTCACACCAGGGGTTATAAGATAAAGACCCTCTTTGGCTGTTTCAGGGTCCTCACCTCCCCCAGGTGGCAATAAAACATGTAAAGCACTTAGTATGGCCGCTGGTACCCACCTGCTGGGTCCCCTGAGCTGTGACAACATGCTGCCTTCCAGGTCACCCTCGGCAGCCTCTCTTGGGAGCTGCTGGCCTCTTGCTGCAGAGACAGCCTCAAGCTGACACTCTTACTTTCTTGGTAGGGGTGGGGGGATCTGGGACTCCTCCTGAGCTGGGGAGATTTTGTCATCTCAACCTTGAACGGCTCGTCTACGGGAAGATGGAGCAAGGGAGGAAGAGCCCGGGGCTCCAGCAGAGGCTGTGCTCTTACAGGTGAGAGAGCAGGGGCTCGGCTCTGAAGCCAGGGGATCTGGTCCTGCTCTAACTAGCTGTGTGACCAGGGGCGAGTTCCTTTTCCTCTCTAGACTTCAGTTTAACTACCTGTAAAATGGGGTAGGGCACTGGACCGGGCACTGTCTCCAAACCCCTCTAACTCCAAATCTCCGGGTTTTTGTCCGTGCTTGAGGCGCACGGGTGGAGGGGACTGCCTTCCTCCTCAGGGCGAAATCCTGAGGGGTGGCCCCAGCCCCAGCCCCAGCCCCAGCCCAGTGGTTCCATCTTCTGCACACCCTTGCCCCGGCCACTTTCGGGGCTGGACACCTCCACTTTCTGTCTTTCTGGCCTGCCCGTTGGGGTCTTCCTGAACCACGAGTTCCAGCTGGTCCTGCCTTTCCTCCTCGTGCTGGGGACGCTCGCTCATGGCAGGCTGGCTCCCTCCTGCCCGGGCTTCCTCCTCTCTGCTGCTCCTGTGGAAGCCTCGACTCAGATCCACGGCGTCCGTGAACATCCTCCAAGCCCCTCCTTCCCAGAGTCCCCGGGGTCCCCTGGGGACCTTGTCCATTCATCCAGAGCTCATGTCTCTGCCCCTCTCTTACCTGGTTCTCGGGCTTTCTCATGCACATGCCAGGTCTTCCAGTTGCTTGCTGGCTCCAGGCAGCCAGTGTAGACTTCTTGCCTTCCCCCCCAGCCCAGGGCGGTGGACTAGAACTGTTGCGTACATGTCGGGGGACTGTCAGCCAGAGGAACCCCAAAGCCACTCTTCCCTGTGCAAAGTCCCAAGGTGAGACACTGGAAAACCCAGAACTTGCCTTCCTAGGGGGGGTTCCCAGCTGACACCTAGGGATTCCTTTGCTTTGGCCCTGTCCATCTCCCCCACCTTCTGGCCCTGACTCTGAGTTACGCCCCCATGTCCCCTGTTCCTAACAAAGGCTTCCTCAGTAGAAAAGAGCTCGGACACACAATACTTGCCAACAAAAGCAAGCACTGTAGCCCCGGGGAAGGGGGTGGGGGTAGAGAAACAGGGTGAGGTTTTGCTTTCTGCTTGCCAAGACTGGCTCATGAGTCAGGCCACTGGGGTCCCAGCTGCAGTCTGTCCCTCTTGACTTGTCCTGCTTGTGGCGGGAAGAAAGGGGTGGAA
>RJWJ010020648.1:0-28829 GCA_004363605.1 Indri indri | reverse complement strand
ATAAGTCTGTTGCTAACCTATGCAAACCATTGCACAACTTTCCATTGGCCTTAGGATAAAACCCATGGCTTTGAATGCAATATGCAAAACCCTTCATCATCTGCATCCAACCATCGCCTCCTGCTGCTCTCTGCTATTTTAACTGTTAAGCTCCATTGGTGCGGAACTACTTTCAATTCCCTAAATGGTCAAATATCACATGTTCCTGTCCTTTCCTTGCACTTGCTTCCCTTGTGCCTGAAATACAATTCCACTTCCCCAACCCCTGCCTGAAGGACTTGGACTCCCCCCTGAGCCTAGCACAGGTGTCATTTCCTGACACCTTGCCCTCAACCCTGTACCTGCCTGCCCTGCTCCCTGTTACTTCGGCCACTTTGCTGTGGTTACTGTTTATTCCACTGCACTTGGGTCACGTGCCAGTCTGCTCACCCTCACGTAAAACTGTTTTCTAGAAGCTGGGGGCGGGGGTGGGGGGGGGGATCGTGTCTTGTCTTCGGTTTATCACCGGTACTCGGCACAGTCTCTGATACGTAACAGGTATGGAATAAATATTTTAAACTGAGTGGGGTTGAATGGAGCCGAATCACAATCCGGTTGCTGAGGGAGTATGTGCAAATAAAAAGATTCCAATGCCAAGTGCCAAATGAGCACTTACAGCTGCTTAAAAGAGAGCAGTTACTCTGGGCTGGGGAGAGTTGGATAAGGCAGAACATGGGATAGAATCACTGTTGTATTTCATGGGCTTTTATGTTCATCTCAGTCTTCACGGAGATCCAGTAAATAGGGAAGTGGCTGAATCACAACTACCGGGATAATAGCAGCCAGCTCCTCTTCCGGAGCATAGTGGTTTCCTTTAAGCACTTGGACATCCCCACGATCGAGGTCTGTGGGTACACTTCCACGCACGGGGGAACGAGAGTGGCAATTCCATTCCCACAAAGGTGGAAAACTAAAAATCCTCCTCTCGCTGGTTTTTATTCTGTTGTGATAACCACCCCTCAATTCCCACCAGGTAAACAAAGTAATTTCCCTGTCCAGAGCGTTTTCCTTTAGCTCGCTTTGCCAGTAACCATAGTGAATCTGAGGAAAATAAGTAGGTGCTCGTCTTGCATTGTTCAACCATAAGGGTCTACCGAAATAACTGCAGCAAGACCCAAGATCCCGCCTGCAAGACAGATGGCCTCTTCTATCCAGAGAGTGTTAAGACACACCTGTCTGGCAGTTTGGGGAAAACATTATGTCCTTTCCAGCCTTCAAGTTTTCAGCAATGCTGAGTTTCAACTTCAGAGCATCCTTCTAGAAAGTAACTTTTTTAATTGACAAAGTTGTATATACTTCTGGTGTAGAACTGCTTTAACGTATACAGTGTGGCATGACTAAATTGAGCTAATTAACAACATATGCATTATTTTTTGTGTTGAACACTTAAAATCTTAGCGATTTTCAGGGATACAGTACATCGTTATTAACTATAGTCACTGTGTACAATAAATCTCTTACAGTTATTCCTCCTAAAAGTTTCAACTTTGTATTCTTGGACCAACATCTTCCCATCTCTCCCTTCATGCTAGCGTCAGCCCCTGGCAACCATCGTCGTCCTCTCAGCTTCCGAGTTCAACTTGTTTAGATTCCAGACATGAGTGAGTAATGAGGTATTTGTCTTTCTGTGCCTGGATAATTAATATCCCCCAGGTTCATCCATGTTGTCGCAAATGACAGGATTTCCTCCTTAAGGCTGAATAGTGTTACGTGTAGATGCCACATTTTCTTTATCCATTCATCTGTCAAGGGACGCTTAGGTTGGCTCTGTATTGTGGCTGTTGTGAATAGTACTGTGATGACAAGGAGGTGCAGACAGACACGTCCTTGACATACGGACTTCAATTTCTTTGGTTATATGCCCAATAGTAAGATTGCAAATGGTTCTCTTTTTAATATTGTCAGAAACCTCCATACTGTTTCCATAATGGCTGTACTAAGGTTTATACCAACAGCGTGCAAGGGTTCTCTTTGCTTCTCTGCTAACACTTATCTCGTCTTTTTGATACTGGCCATTCTAACAGGTGTGCAGTGATACCTTATTGTGGTTTTAATTTGTATTTTCCTGATTGGTGATGTTAACCATCTTTTCATGTTTGTATGTCATCTTTTGAGAAATGTCTATTCAGGTCCTTTGCACATTCTTTAACCAGGTTATCTTATTTTTACTGTTGAATCATTTGAGTTCTTCACGTATTTTGAATGTTAACCCCTTACCAAACATACAGTTTGCAAATATTTTCTCTGATTTTGTAGGTTGTCTCTTTACTCTGTTGATTGTTTTCTTTGCTGTACAGAAGCATTTAGTTTCATGGCATCCCATTTGTATGTTTTTGTTGCCTGTGCCATTGGAGTCCTGATCAAAAGAAATCTTTGCCCAGACCAATGTCACAGAGCTTTTCCTTTGTTTTCTTCTAGTAGTTACTGGACTGCCTCATGCAAATTTTGATACCTGCAAATCCACAATGATGGTTCATTCAGGGACTGTCTCTCTTTAAGCCAGGCAACCATTCAGCCAAATGAGTGTCACAGATGTCATCCAGGCAAAGAAGCTGTCCCCGGCTGTCCCAGGACACTGCCAGTTCTGAACATCTTACACTGGTCCAAAGCCCTTCCCACATCTGATGGCTTCAAACTTTTATACTTGTCCCAGGAAGCTCACTAGTTCTCACTAGTTCCTGAAGTAGGATGGGGAAAGAGGTCTGTCATTCTCCATCACAGTTACTCGGTAGTTGACTGGGGTCATAATTGCCAAACCCCTTTGATCCTCTAGGATATACAAACTTGTGGCTGCCAAAGTAAAGGTCCCCAGCTGGCTTCATGTCCCCAGTGCAGGGCTGTGCTCTACTTCAGCAGGGGGAGGAAGCAGGAGAATGTGAATATTTATCAAGGAGAGGAGGTTGTTTCTGACCATGAGAGAAGATGGTAGAACATGCCTACTCTGATTTAGAAAGGTCCAGCCTTCATAAGTTTGGATTATGGACTCTTAGACTTCAGGGGAGAAGCATGAAGGCCAGAGCAGACCCCCACTTTGTCCCTGGGGACCCTCAAGTCCAGAACTGCCAGCAACAGGCAACGTAGGATGTTGTATTTGAATTAGATCTCAAAATGCTACCCTGGGGTATGTTGGAAATTATAAACATGTACAATGGTGTGTGAAAAGAGGCTAACACAGGAAAGTGTAGGGTAATTGCCACAGGCCCTTGCAGTCCCTACACCTGCCCCATGAAATTCTGTGTGGTGTTTTCTGTGGGAAGGGTCCCCAGGTTTGATCAAAATCTCAAAAGAGATGCAAATCCTAAAAATGTTCAGAAAAACCCTCTGGCGTAGATCATATTCTGGGAATAATGAGAAATTCAAGTTGTTTAGTAGGTGATGAACATTTTACCCTAAGAACAGTTAAGATATAAAATCATCAGGCAGTAAGGCAAAAAGGAAACAGTTTCAACCCCTGCCTTTTTAAAGGGGCTCTGAGAAGCGAAAGGTCTTGATCAAGTCACTGAACTTGTTACTAGATACACCTAAAGCTAATTTTTAGAAAGTCTTTCTTAAAAAATGTGAGGAGCTGCACTTTACTTACTAGGCAGTAGGGAGTCATTAAATCGTCTTGTACAAGGAGCACATATAGAGGATCTGTCTGGCAGAACTGCTGGTTGAATTGGAGAAGGGAGAATCTAACTCAAGGCCAGTTGGAATTTATCGTAATGGCTCAAATCAAAATTGAAGATGGTCCAAATCAGAAATGACGGTAGGAAAAATGAAACTGAAGTACAGGTAGAGCATCCCTTATAGAAAATACTTGGGACCAGCAATGTTTCAGATTTTGGGATCTTTGCGCTATACTTCAACCTGAACCTGGAAATATGAAATCCAAATCCAAAATGTTCCAAGGAGCATTTTCTTTGAGCATGATGTCAATACTCAAACTTTCAGATTTTAGAGCATTTTGGAGTTTAATTTTTAGATTAGGAATATTCCACCCCTGATGTATTCAAAAAGCCTGATGAAGGTGAAAGCCACAGGATTCAGGATGGAACAGATAGGAATGGTGAAGAGAGGTAGCTGTCAAAGGTGACTCAGGTTTCAAGTCTTGGAAACCACAAGGATACTGCTGAAATAGGTAACTCACAGGGGAACCAGTTTCAGGAGGAAAGTCATCATTGCTTTTGTATACGGATAGTTTGGTTAACAAAGTCAAGCATGCCAACTTTCTTACAAAGTTTATGGCTTTACAGTCAGTTTTCAAGGGGAACTTGGCATCAGTCCAATGACAATTTTATGATCTGAGCTAAAATCTATTTATTGGTCTGGTACTGACTTCCACCTAGTGCATGCACACGCAACAAAAGTACAGTTGAGTCTATGTGATGGCACTTATATAGCATAGTAGACATGGGAAAAAATCGGAATAACTCTTGTCCATAGATTTATGAATATTTATTACTACAGTAGCATCAGTCGATGCTACCGACGCAAATATTTCATCAGCTACTGCAATATACGAGTAACTGTTGCAGGTACTTCTTGAAGGAGGATGCAAAAGGAAAATAAGACATAGTTCTGAATTTTTAAGTAACTGGCAATTTAGTAGAGTTGTCAGACATAAATACAATTGCTTCTTTCCCATTGACACTGCATTTTTTTAAGCCTAAAATGCTAGAGGCCTTGTAAAATATGCATACCCTCTTTTTTCTTTCCTTAAAAATAGTTTTACTCAGTTAGAATTTAGAGGATGGTAAGGATGAGCTGAAAATTCAGAAACAAACCTTGTCGCTGTAGGATACAAAGAAACACTTGCACATGCGTTCCTTCGGCTTTCACGATTCTTCTGTGGGAAATGAGTGGTAGCCTCTGGCTGCCGGAGTGCTAAGTCCAATTTCGGCCATACTGGTGTATGTTTTGAGTATCAACAGTAGTTCAATATGGACTGTTCTAGCATCTGGCTATTCTTAGATCTATGTCTCTGCAAACACATGAGACTGGCGAAGGTCACTACTCCTTAAACTCTAATTTTCCTCCTATATAAGAGGCAAACTTCTTCGATATTCTTGAATTTCTGCTTGAGCTTCTATCATTCTTTATTTACTCAAACTTTTGCACCTTCCTATCCTGTTGGCTATAAAAGTTTTACTTGTCTTTCAGTTAGATTTTTTTTTTTTTTTGAAGGTCAGAGCAAAACTAATTCAAAATGAAAAGATAAAACCAGGGTGTGTGTCAGTTACTGAGAACTCTCTTCCCACTATGCCTTTTGTCCCCTTTCAAGCTGCTGGCCTCTCTGAAGAGGTTCCAACCTTTGTTTGAAACCCTAGGGCCCTGGACCAGTAGTTGGTGTATGTCACAATTACTTTAGAGTGGGACTATTCTGAGAGCATCCAGAGGTAATGAGATTCGCTTGAAAAACTTATGATTAGCACATCTTAAAGATTTAGATCAAGGTTTGCCTCTCCTAATTCTAAAGTGTTAAATATGTTAATGGCACGGCCCCAGTGAGAATAGAATACTCTTACTGCAAGTGTGAAGGCGCAGCCATAGACAGCTGGAAGAGCTTCTGAATTGTGAATATACGCGTTGCCATCCTGGGCAAACAGAGTTGGTGGGGGAGCGTGAAGGACCACTCCCCAATGGCAGAAGTGAGAATGGAGTGATGTGTCTAGGGATGAAAGTGGCTTCAGATGTGATTCAGACCTGAAATTGTGCTGATCAACCCCTTCATTTCAACACCCATCTTCAGGAGGTGTTGCCAGTATTGCTGTAGGTGGGTAAGGCTTTCCTCCATGGAAGCAGCTGTGCCCAGTGGAAGGCAGTGGGATATAATGACTAAGAAAGTCCTCTGGAGTAAGGGGGTTTGAACTTGAATTAAATTTCCCTTGCTGCCACTTACTATTGTGTGACCCTACATATTAATCTGTTTAAGCCAACAGGGTCTTATCTGTAAAATAGGGGTAATGATCAGCCCGACTTTGAGGTTTTTTGTGATGATTAAATGAGATACATTTTAATTGCTTAGTAGGATGCCTGGCTCTCAGAAAGCACTCAATGTTGTGACTGCTATTCAGCCTAAATTTCTCATGGGCTATTCAGCTACCTATTCTTAAAATCTCTCCTCTGGTAATTAAGCTGAGTAACCCCTCTACACACTGATGAATCTCCCTTTTCCAAGAAGTTGCTTCCATGTGTCTAGCCCAAGGCACTCCACTCCTACCTGAATCCTGCTACCATGACAGTGTAGCATATAAGTTGTGGCTGAGGGTTCATTTTCTTCCTCCCCTTCTGGGAGGTGGAAAATACACAGAAAAGATAGGTATGACCCTCACCACCTTCCGAAGAAGAATCGATGGGAATACATGCTTTACCTGCAATAGGCATGATTCAATTCTATGCCACTCTCCTCCCCTGTTACATTGTAATCAGCTAAAGAAATTCAATTAGACTTTAAGAAACATAATTAGCTAAGGAAATATTCTACAAAGACAATGCATTAGAGCATACATAATTTTTAGTTAAGTTAAGGGCATAATTTGCTATTTTAGACTTACAGTAGGAAAAAAATCCCATTATAATGATTCTTACTGTTTAAAAAAAAAGTGTGCATTCAAATCAATTTCTATGTTCCCTAAAATTAGATCATTATCCAGAAAGTTGGATCGTGGAAACAAGTTTGTTAATCCGTTTACAGATATGGATTTTTGCCCTAGGAATTTTACAGTCCAGTAGGAGAAATCATGTGTATGTAAGCACCGTAATGTAAAGTAGAAAACTGGTTATAAAAGATGTTCAGATAAAGTGCTGTGGGAGCTCTGAGAACAAATTTTCCAATACAGAATTAAGATCAGCTTCTTAGAGGATGAGCTGAGTCTTGAAGGATTTGGATATGCAATTGTAGCTCAACAAATATTTGTTGAATGCATTACAAAAAGTGTAGTATATACAGTCAGTTGGTTTATCTGTCATTTGCTGTTAAACTCACTTTAATCCTGCCATGCAATAGTTATTTTATTTTCATCTCTCTACTCCAAATGTTCTTAACGCAACTCACAATGGCCTGAATTTTTGGTAGCTACCTTTGGTCTAAAACAAATGTCAGCAAGCGTTTTCTCTAAAGAGACAAGTAATGAGTATTTTAGGTGCTCAGGGCCACAGAATCTCTGTGGCAACTACTCACCTCTGCTATCGTAGCATGGCAGTAGCCATAGCCAGCAGGTAAATGATGAGCGTGGCTCCATTCTCACAAAACTTTGTTTACAAAAAGAGGCAGCAGGCCAAATTGGGCCTACGGATGGCAGTTTGCCAATCTCTGGGCTATGTAGCACAGGCTCATTGATGTATTGGTCCAAAGAAAATATTTCTGCTACCTGGTATTCATGGAAACGGTGCTATAACAAATAGGGAATTGGCATTCTTACTGGGCCAGATACCCGGCTGTCCAGAACAGTAAAGGATCTGAGATTTTACCCTACTTGAAAGCAAATAAGTTAGCCTGACGGTTTTCACGGATGCTGGCATAAGACACAAGACTCCTGGGTCAGAGACAAAGGGTAACTTCCCACAGTGATGGCAGAGTCAGAGCACCAGCATTTCTTGTGCTGGTTCCCCAAGCCCTAGTTCCCACAGGGCAATACAGAGCCAGGAAATAACTGTATGCATAGTTCGTTGCATTTTAGGCAAAAAACCTTGAGCTTAGAAAATGGGAATCTTCTGTAATGGGCAAAAAGTCTGCCTGACTTTTCCTCCAAAGAGAGACATTAACTTCACTACACTGAACAGTAAGCCTTCCTGCCCCCTGCTCTGGAGGTAGACACCATCTCTATCTGCCAAGGCCATTTGCCGTACATTCTTGACTAGATAATCCAGACTAAAGGCGGTTAGTGTCTCTACCTACAACACATGCAGAAATACCAGAAACTAATGGCAAGTTTTCCACCAGCCTCCCAAGCTATTGTCGTGTTCCTGTAGGTCTTAAAAGCTTTAAAATAAATACAAGGTAAACCAACCATACTGAAATGTCTACAGAATTTACCAAAACAATGAAAAAAAATTCTAGGAAATGGCAAAAACACTCTGTAGCTCTTTAACTCAAGACCCCAGCTAATCAAGAATTGATTGGTATCAGTTCTTTCATTTTCGCCCTGTGGTTCTCATCTCTGGAACTGTATGCCTTTAAACACAATTACTTTAAAATCAAACTATTTCAACGCTGCATATTTATAGTACAATTTTTAAAAATTCTATACATGTTTATGTCTGCACATGTATGGAAAACATAAACTTATGATTATGAACTTAGATTACAGGGGAAAAAAAGGGGGAGAATACTGGTATTGGACTAAAAATAAATTGAGGTGCCTCAAATTTAAAAACTTAAAGGTATCTTTATAATATTCACCATCTTAGAATTTTTAGAGTTTCCTCACACTGAAATTATCTGTAATCCCCCTTACATGGGTGAGAGATGGCCCATGCTATTTCTAGTCTGCAACTCTGGGAAATAAAGGTAGATGGCCATAGAGTGATTTGATCAAGGCCAGCAGGCAAAGTTGAAACAACAAAGTCCTAATTTTAAATCTTTCTTTTTTTTTTTCAAATAAGAACTCACATATTTGTTCAACAGACCTACTAGCTAAGAAGCCTAAAAACAAAGCAGTCATGATTTTCCCAGTAAAACCTGTCCAGATAGCACTGACTCTTTCCCCCTGCTGTGGTAAGATGCTGGTGACCTTAATGTGTCAAAAGGCACGTGAGCCATCTCCTGTGCAGGTCCTCGCAGAACCCCCTTGCTGCTGCTCCGATGGCCCCTCTTGGAGCCGCGCCTGATCATACTGCCAGTTTCCATTCAAACCCACGGGAGAATGGAACAATTGTGCTTTTGTTTCCTGGGGCTTTAGCTTTTGCACCTGATGCTTTAGCTTAATGACCAAGATATTTTATTGAAGTGAAAAATGTATTTCCTTTCTTTGAAGCACAGTTTTTGAGCATATGTGTGGGATGCATGTATTTTCGCATGCGTAGAATGTATGTGAATGTAATGATCAAGTCGGGGTATTTAGGATTATCTAGCACCTCGATTAGAGTCAACAATATATTGTATATTTCAAAAGTGTGTTACTCCACTGTGGTAATCACCTCTCAGGCTTTCATATGTTGCTATGACAGTGTGTTAGGTTGTAGTAGGTTGTATGGAGAAAACAGGATCATGGTCGGTCCTTGCAAAGGAGCTGCCCCAACATCAGGGCACATGTGCACCAAACGTATGAGCAGGATACACAAACGTGAAAGCAGCCTGGTCCATGGCATGCAGAACACTAAGGGCTAAGAGCTGAAGAGGTGTCCTGTGCTACTCAGCTCCTTCTAAGAGCACATTTGCACCTGTTCTGAACATTCACTGCATGTAGAGAAAGGTGCAAGTGTGTGAATGGCAGACGCATGACGGAGTTCATGTTTTCACTTCCAAAGACTTTTTCTTCCTTTCTACTGTGGTAACCCTTTTGGAATCATCTACCTATAACTGTATCTCTTGAGTCATTTTTAACTAGGACCTTTGGAACTAAAGATTGCTGATTCGTTTGACAGATAGCGAATGTGTCCCTGCTTGTGTATGGACATTTTTCAAGCATGCCCCTGTTCATACACATGGACATCAAAATTCCTGTAAAATGCTATGGGTACATTTCTCTCCTCCCTCGTGGATGTGCCAGAGACGATTTGGCAGTGAGAAAACAAATCTGTGACAGGCACCAGGTTTTAAGTTTTATTTTCACCATGCCTGTACTTTGTTCTGCTTTTAGCAGCAGCGTGATGTCAGTCACATTTAAATCAGATGAAAACCTGAATTTTTCATATTAATTAAAGTTCAATGGATTTCTTATAAAGAATACATGAAAAGATCAGCCGTGATGGGGGTGGGGGGAGAAGTCGCGTGGGGTGGATTTTCTGCAGATTAACTGCGACTGAGTTGAGCGTCCTCCCAGGTTTTCTGGACAGATTCCAAATCTAGAAAGAGATTGACAAACAAGGTTACCTTCTCCTGCATGAATGTTTTTCTCTTATGCAGAGGAGCAGAAATGAAGGAGAATAAATGTTTCCAATGAGTGTCATAGATAAGTTCATATGTGTGTACGCATGCACACGTGTGTGTTTACTGTGGTTCTCCCTCGAAATAACACAAATTTGTGCAAAAAATGTACTAACCAAGCTGCTCTGTGTGCATGTATCTCTGGCAGCGTAGGACAGGAGGCATTAAGTTCTATGATAGAAGTCTTTATTCCAGCTATAATGGGTATCTGTGATTGGAGGCCTGAAAATGTGATCAAAGCAGTTCTGCTATGTTCTTAGATCACCATATCACCAGTGGAACCCATCTGAGCTCAATTATTTATTTTTAAACTCATAAGTGGAGATGTTAAGGTATTACTTGGTAAACAAAGACATAGATAAGAAAAAAATCAACACTATAGAGGCATGCATAATTTTGCTGAAAAAGTACATTTGGACTCAAAAGAAATTCATAGATGTAAATCTCATTGAACTGCCTGTTATGCATTCTGATGGTTTGTAAAATCTACCACACTGAGTGGGAGAGAGACAGTCTTTGTCCTTGATGTGGTCTCCTCGGGTTTTCTTCCCAGAGGGTTTCCAGAGACACTGACTACAGGGCGTAGCCAGCATTCCTGTGCCTTGGGATATGTCCGCTGACTAGTGCCTAGAGCTTCCTGCTTTGACAAATGCTGCTATCACAGTTACTGCTGTTTTATAGCTAGTAATGCGCCTGCTTTATCTGTCTCTGTCTCTTTATACTTGAACTGCTGATTAGAAGACAATTATCTCAAGTTAGAAGAACCTAAATTAATTTTCCACACTATGCTTTTGATGCATCAGTCTGTAAAGGGCTGTTTCCCCACACAGAGTGTGAGCTGCTTGTGGTTCCATTTCAATCTCTTCTCGCAAGGTTTTTCTTGCTATTTGATCACTGGGTCTCATCAACGTGGACTTGAGGACATTTGATTCTTAAGACCCAATATATCACTTGACAGTCTCTAATGCTGGAACATGAATTGGTGGTAGTGGACATATGTAAATGTGTGACAGAGAATTTACATTGCCATTATCAAAGCCTTAAAAAAAAACATAAATGTGATCGTGTTAGTCTTAAAAAAAAAAACAAAAAAAAAAACTTCTATCATGGTTTGATATAGTCACTGACATAAAATGAGTAAAAGTTAAGAACCACAGCTCTGGTCCCTGAGCAATGCGGTTTCCCTAGAAGCCATCAGCCTTCCTTGCCGTGACCATCACATCCTCATGTTTCAACTGTGACTCTGTCTTATACTAGAAGGAGTAACTTGTCCTGTCCTTGGGCTTCTGATAGGAATCAGGTAACATCCAAGGTCATTGCCTCTGTGAAGTGCTTCTTCCCTGGAAACCACATAAACTTACCTCTGCTGATTTGATGATTTTTCAAATGCCCCAAACCTCCATGCAATGGGCAAAGGGTAAAATGGCCATGTAAATATGCATTTGAAAAGCTCTCAAGATAACAAACATTACCTTTTCAATGTTTTACCTTTTTTAACGCTTCTATGTTGAGTTATAATAACACACTGTTGAATTATCCACAGTGGATAAACTCAACTCCTGGTAAGATTTCATAGAGCATGTTAATATTCCCAAGTTCTCTAAATTGCTGACAGGGTTTTCTTAAAAATAATAATGAAATGCAATTTGATGTTGTATAAGTAAAAGACACCAGAAAGAAGAAAGGGAGAGTGTAATGAAATAGGGGAATAGCTTAGCAGGGTATATAAGGAAAAAAATGAGTGGCATGTGAATCACATAATCATGCGACTTGGTTGAGGTTAATTTAAAAATCCAATAAATCATCTGATTTAATAAAATCTGACTCATTAAATAAGTAGAAAAATAAAAGTTTCATAGTGTTTTTTCACTAGTGTATATTACTTGAGAAATGATTTGCAAACCCATTCATGCTTTCCCTCTCTTGGTGCATAGCCTTCCTGATTAGAATTTGCTGAAACAAATAATCATAACTGAACCAACTGATAAATTCTGTAGAGATAAGACCTGTTCTTAAATACTGAAGGCCAAAATATGCATTTCTAATACAAAAATAAATTTAACTCAAGGAAGAGTTTTGAGTACTTACTATGTATCTGTCACTGTATCAGCTAGGCTAATACCCTCTTAGTACACAAAATAAAGGTTGACTTTCCAAGGAATAGTAAAATTAAAATGTGTAGAATGAATATTTACAATGAAGTTAAGCCTTTAAAAATCATGGTGATTTTTTGTACTGATTTATGTTATAATAGAAAGTTTTTGAATGCTCAATGATAAATTTGAATAAACCCACCCATCATGAATCTGCTAAACTTTCTATGAATCACAAGAACCAGGACATCAATGCCTTCCTTGACTTTAATAGTGAAAGACATGAGTCAAATGGTTTATTTGATAATAATTGAGAACCTTGGTATTGAGCAAATTTATTTTCCACCATGAGAGATGTTTTATGGAACAAATGCAATACATTTTCTAATCCATCATTCAAAGGAAATTTTCATTCATCAATTTGGAATGTACTTTTCTTTCTAACATTGCTTTTCTTTTTGTTAGGAAAAGGGTAGAAGAGAAAAATCTGTAAAACTACATATGTATTTTCCTACTTTCAGATTGTTTGATCAAATGAAAATGTTATTGTATTTCTTTTTCTTTGGTGAGGGGAAAGCTAACTACTTCTATATGGTTTCCTTTATTATTATCTGTGTGGTAATATTACATATAATAAATGGGACAGTTCAACTCAGCTGACAAGGAATGTTATTAAAATGAAACCAGGTATTTTCAGCCAAGAAAACAAAGATGGGAGCTTTTTGGTTAAACTTTCTTTAGCATCACAGCTATGAACAGGGTTCCCCCCTCTTTATACCCTCTTCTGGTTGCAGCGGGAACAAGGCTCTGAGACGTCAGGAATGGAATGAGCCGATTCATTCCTGAACACTCCTGTGGGAGCCAAACAATTCTTACTCTGGTTGAGGATGCGAGTGGATGGCCATGGCCACTCTTTGTTTCCCATCTACTGTGTATCTGCCTTGTCTTCGGTTCTGCAGTCACCTCTCACTTCCAGTTTTACTGTCCTGTTGGAGATGACCAAAGTGAGATTCAGACAGGTTAAATGATACGCCCCCAAGGAAAATGATTAGTAACTTCTGAAGGATTCTAACAAAGGGCTCCAGCTCAAAGGATGAAGACCATTTGTGTCCTTCCGTTGCCTGCTCAGTGGATGGAGTCCTGGGTTAGCTCACCTGGAAAAGGTGGTGTTCCCTAAAAGGACTCTATGATTAAAGCGAGGCCAATTTAATGAAACAAAAACCAGAAGAAAAATGTCATTATCAGGTTCCTTGAAACTGCAGTCCCCAACCCCTGGGTGGCGGACCGGTGCTGGTCCATGGCCTCTTGGGGCCGCTAGCATCACCGCGTGGGCTCGGCCTCCTGTCAGATCAGCGTGGTCACTGGATGCTTACAGGTGCGGACCCTACTGTGGACTGCGCATGCGAGGGATCTAGGTGGCGCGCCACTTAGTCTGGTGCCTGATACTCTGGGGAGGGGCTGCAAGTGCAGATTGTCATTGGCAGAGGTTTGACTGCACAGTGAACGTGGTGCGCTTGCGTCATCCCTGGACCCCACCCCCATTCCCCACCCCCCCATCCGTGGGAGGATTGTCTTCCATGAAGCCGGTGTCACGTGCCAAAAAGGTTGGGGACTGTTGCTCTAAAACATATATGAGCAATGTTGGGGGAAAAAATCACTGTCCAGAGTTAGTAAAAAAAAAAAATAATAATAATAATGCATGAGACATATTGGCATCTCGTTTGAAGCTCACTTTTTCTAGACACTGATACAAAGATAATTGTAGTATTCTTTCTTTAAAGATATGCTCTATATATGTTTTTAAAAATTTCATCAGTAATGTTAATGTTTTTATTCGTTTTTGGTAGTGAAACCTAGGCGTTTTTGAGAAAAATCAGGAATGATACCTGCCTCTTTGACTGGCATCCTTCACCATAGTCTGAACAAATTGAATAAAGGCATTAAAAACCACTAGGCTTTATTGGAAGGGTATTTCTCAGGATAGTGTTTGTACTTCGTGCTGTATTTTGTGGTGAGTTTGTTATATAAATGAGAACTATGATCTTGTAAAGAGTCTTTTAAGGAAATCTAATATTGAAACAAAAAAAAATACCATCCAATCTTTTATCCAGTGAAATGTTAAAAGTCTGGTTTAAAGATGTAAATATTTTATAGGATTAATCCTCCAGAATAGGGATCTCTGGGAAGCATGGACCTTGTTTCTCTGACAGGTAAACTCTGAAAACTGCCATCACTGGAATGACTTAATTGAGATCAAACCTCCAAATGGTTCAAATCTTATTTTTAGTCTGAATTCTTGGCCAATAATTGAGCTAAGCCTCATATTGATTGGAAGGATACTAAATCTTAGTTTCTTCCCTGTATGTATAAATTAACACTTAGTTTGCAAGTGGCATAACTTAAGCAAAAAAGGGGGTGTTTATTTTTAAAATAGTCTCTCTATTGGAATTCGGGGGAAAAAAATATGGTTGGGCTCAAAAAATCGAGAAGCAGGTGCACAAATATCAGAATCCTCTTGATTTCAACACTCTGCTGCTCTGTTTTTCCTCTTCATATCCTCCCCCTCTCCGTGGCCCCTTCCATCCTCCATCTCAGTGAAGTCAGGCCACCTTTCTTTCTCTGCTCCAGGTGAGAAGACTCGTGACCTGTAACACATAAGCTGTTTGTTACAGCTACAGTGACTTGAGAAACACCACGCTGACAGCTGGTCCTAAATCCAACTTCCTTCTGGGGTACAAGGGCTGAGCTTGAAGTCAGCATGAGTCAGAGGCTTCTTCTGAACCAATCAACTGGGCCTAGAAGTGTATAGGGTTGTGTGTACAAAAAGGATCACACTCTCCTTCCTGTGGCTCTCCCGTTTTCCCAGCACCGTTTACTGGATAGGGCTTCTTTTCCCCAGGGTGTGTTGTTGTCTGCTTTGTCAAAGATCAGTTGACTGCATGAAAATGGTTTTATATCTGTGTTGTCCATTCTGTTCCATTGGTCTGTGTCTCTCTTTTTGTGTCAATACCATGCTGTTTTGGTTACTGTAGCCTTGAAGCATAGTTTGAAGCCTGGTAATGTGATACCTCTAGATGTGTTCATTTTATTTAAGATCACTTTGACTATTCAGGCTCTTTTCTGGTTCCAAACAAAGTGTAGAATTTTCTTTTCTAGATCTGTGAAATATGACATAAGTGGATAAAAGACATGAACAGAAACTTTTCAAAAGAAGATAGACAAATGGTCAAAAAAACATATGAAAAAATGCTCAATGTCACTATCAGGCAAATGCAAATTAAAACATGATGAGATATCACCTTACCCCAGTTACAACGGCCTTTATTAAAAAGTCCAAAAACAATACATGCTGGCGTGGATGCAGAGAGAAAGGAATGCTTAAACACTCTTGGTGGGACTGCAACCTCTATGGAAAAATGTATGGATATTCCTCAAAGAACTAAAAGTAGACCTACCATTTGATTCAGCAATCCCACTACTAGGTATTTACTCAAAGGAAAAGAAGTCAGTTTATCAAAAAGACATCTGCACTCAAATGTATATTGCAGCACAAGTCACAATTGCAAAGATGTGGAATCAACCCAAGTGCCCATCAATTCATGAGTGGATTAACAAAATGTGGTATATCTGTAGCATGGAGTACTACCCAGCCATGAAGAAGGATGAATTAAGGCCTTTTGCAACAATCTAGATGGAACTGGAGACCATTATTCTAAGCGAAGTATCTAAAGAATGGAAAAATAAACACCACATATACTCGGTATTAAACTAAACTGAACTGAGGCGCACACATATGCACAGAGGGAAGTAAAACTCGGTGGAAATTAAGCAGGGAAAGGGGGGAGGGAGGTTAGGTGAAAATCTACCTAATGGGTACAATAAACACTATCTGGGTGATGGCTACACTTACAACCCTGACTCAAGCATAACAAAATTGATAAATGTAACCAAAAACATTTATACCCCCATAATATTTTGAAATAGGGAAAAAAATCACACTAGTAAGTCTGTGAATAGAGACTATAATCCCCCAAATTGGGGAGTAGACCTCAGGGAAGAAAACAAAATCATCACTATTCTATGAATTTAAATAACTTCTACATTGTCAACTGTGGATACTCACCACTCTAATTTGTCCTCCCTCCCCTCTGCACCTCAAGGTGTATAGGCCAGTGCTATTGACTTGCCACAAATCAATCAATTTAAGATGAACACTGGTTGGTTCAGTTGTTTTCAGAGTTTGGATCTACAGAGCATTCCAACTGTACTTGGCAGGAGCTATTGAGTACACTTAGGGAAGCTGCCAAAATGTGCAGAGTGTCTTTGGCACAAGAAAAAAACCAGATGGTCCCATCAAATGGATCATGTTTCATGGGCACTAAATTAGATGCAGAAGGAAGAGAGTGGTCTCTACCTGGGGAATATGTTTTAAAAGGTTGGAGAGCTCAGTTATCGTAAGCTTAGGGCTTGAAGTTTCAAGAAACTGATTAAGAGCTTGAGCATACAGGTCACATGCCAGGCATTGAAATAATGGCATGAAAAGATGCATCCCAAAGGTGCCAGAGCATGATCAGAAACAGTGGAGCTGCTGGGGGTTAGGAAGCAATGACAGGTTGACAGATCACACTGACAAAGAGTATCAGACATGAGCATAGTTGATGTGGGTAAAGACATCAGTGTGTGTGACTGCAAGACAAGAAAGCGGGACTTCCAAGGGCCGAAGGTCTGCCAGAAACACAGGTTTCCATCCAACTCTCTAGAGATCTCAGAGGATGAAGACTTCCTATAGAGGGTTCAGTCCAAACTCATTTTGCAGGTGAGGAAGCAGAGGTCAGAAGAGGTAAGCACTGAGTGCCAAGTCACCTAACACTGAGAAGGGTGCTGCTCTGTTCCTCATTAAACCAGAACTTTGAGTTAATAAAGACTACCTTCAAATAAATTCATCCAGGACTGTTCTATCTAATAACCACTTTGCTCCTGGCATCCTTTCTATTTTAGTAATGAATGTAATGAGAGTCATTCAGAAGTCATCAATGAAGGAGTGCTGTTGTCAGTTCTGGGACAGAACTGAGCCAAAAATTCAATTTATGGTTTAATGAAGTTAAAAACTCAAGTGTGGGTGGTTGCATAATAAAAAAACAGTGGCTTTATCACTAAAGGACAGATCTAATGCATATCTCCTAATGCTGGTTGTACGATGTGACAGAGACGGCTGTTGAAATCCATGCTTTCTTCGTGCTTAATGTGGAAACACCCTGGAAAGGAGCTGTCCAGCCAGGGGCTATTTCCCTGCTGCCCTTGCAGCTGTGACAAGAGTGACAGTAGATGGGTTAAGTGTGCCATTTGCAACCCAGGGCGCTTAAGAAGTGGTGTGCTTTCTCCATACTGTTTCTCCCCTGTTCATTGGCTGGAAGCAAAGAGCTCCAAGACCCTGAAGTGTGATGGAGCCACAGGTGGGAAAAATCACCGGTTTCTGTATCATAGCTTGGAAGAAAGTGTTCCATAGTTCATGAATATCCACATTACGCAATGTTACCTGAGCAAGAAATAAGCCTCAGAAAAGTGAGCTACTGAAAGTTTGGAAGTTGTTTGTTAAAGAAGCTAAAATTACCCTAACTAATACAATAAGCTGTTTCCTTGTGTTGATGCCGATGCTGTATTGGATGTGTCTAAAAATGCGCAATCTTAATAGTAGGCTATACTTCCAAAGGGATGTACTGGAAAGAAGTAGGCCTATTAGAAATGTAGCATGCACAGAAATCGTGGCCAAGCCTGAGCATCATTGTAGTTCCGCCAGCATTGCTTCAGGGCTTCAGACATGATCCATCGCTTTGTATATCAGAAGACTTAAGTTGTACGCTAAAATATTGACCTATAATTTGATATCATGTCTTGAGTCAAAAAATACTGTTACAGTGAGATTTCCAGAGAACTCCTGGGAATTACATAAGCTACTGTTTTCAGCGTACTTCTCTCAGTCATATCCCTTAAGGCCAACACAGCCTAATTTATTTGTGCCAACAAGACAATCTCAAAGATGACTAAAACATTGGAATATCTGGACAGGTGGAAGATAGTCTTAAGGGATATTACTATAGTAAAAGACCCACAGAATATCAGACCGGGAGAGGGCTGTAACAGCCATCTAATCATCTTGCCCACCTCTATTTTATGTAAGAGAAAACTGGCCTGCCTTTTTAATGTCACTCAGCTAACAAATGACTTAAAAATTCAGAGATGCCCGACTTTTAGTCTAGAGAATCTTTTCCCTAAGAAACACTGTATCCAATTTGAATGCATCACAAATCCATACTTTCTGATAGTGATCTGTTTGTGTCCTAAACTATCATATACTGACTTAAGTACACAGGGGACTGGGACACACCCAACATAGAGAACTCGTCTAAGGCTATGGGATTTGTATAGCAAAGTTCACTTCTTAGTATTCAGAACTATTGTAGGGAAGTATAACTGTCCTTGCCACCAAATATGGCTGTGAATAACATAAATGCATGATGTTATTTGCCATATTTTAATCAGGAAAAAAATGAAAACACAATAATTCTGGAGGAACTTCAGCCAGTTCCTTTGGATACGCACTCTGAGAAACGAGGCAACTTGCACAAGAGATTGTCCAATGGTGGCATCGCTATTAACACCCGGTGTTCTTTAGTTGAGTAGCATTCAAAGGGGACTCTAGGTACCTGTAATCTAATCGTATCATTCAGTAGGTTGTTAAATAAGGTTATGTTGGAGTATCTATAATATCACTTTTCCCATTGAAGGCTCATAATTGTCTAGAAAAAATACAACAGTTAAATTTTTCAACTTTAAAATAATGGATATCAAGTTACTAACTACATGATCTCAAGGAGAATTGTGCCTTCATCCTGATGGCTTTTCCAATCATTCCTTTAAATATGACCACAGTGCTAATGTGCTAAAACCTAAAAAATTTCTATTTTTCAGTAAAAATACTTTTTCAAGGAAAAAAATCTGCAGTGCATTGTATGCCAGATATTTTGATAGATTTGCCAGAATAGAGACCTCATGACACCCCTTAGGGCAAGAGTACTTACACGGCAGAAATAAATTCCTCCATTAGGATAGTGCTGGGAAAAACTTAAGGTTTATAATCTGTTACCGATTACTAAAACAACTGAGTCTCTCTCTGCCAACAAGAGTAGTTAAAGGGAGAGACTATCTGGCAGAAGAGAAAACAAACCCTCAGTAAGGGGAATGAAAAAAGATAGAATCAAGTTGTCTTTATCTTCCACACAAATGAAGGAGAAAAGAGAATATTTAGGCAGAAGGAATAATTAATTCACACTACCAACCATGGAAGCTGAGTTACCCAAGAGAGGAAAAAAAAAAAAAAAAACTTGCGGAGTTCAGGGTGGATGAAACCACATTACACCAAAAGCTTCCATAGCTCTGTGTGTGTATATGTGGATCATGTATTATGATTCTTAATATAAGCTTAAAAATGGTTAGATAATCTACTTATGCTACATTACAAAAATCATCATTTACAATTGTGCATACAAAATACAACAGAATATTATCTTTAGCCTTTGAAAAGGAGATACTGCCATTTGCAAGGAGGTGGATGAACCCAGAGGACATCTCGCTAAGTGAAATAAGCTAGACCTAGAAAAATACTTTGTGAGCTCATGGAGAATCCAACAGCTATTAATGGTTGTTGAATAAATAGAAACAGAAGAATGGTGGTTACCAGGGAAAGAGGGGAAGGAAATCAAATGTAGGTCAAAGCTCACAAATTTGCAGTTATGAGGATGAATAAGTCTAGAGATCTAGTGTACAACATGAAGAGTATAGTAAATATTTTGTACTGAAAATTGTATACTGAATGTTTGCTAAGAGTAGCTCTTAGCAAATTATAACAAGAAAAAGGTAACTGGGGGGTTGGTGGATATGCTGATTTGTTTGTACTAATCATTTCACTATGAATATATCTCAATCATAGTAAACCTTAGATATATACAATAAAAAGTAATTAGAAAATGCTCTAAATAGCAAGGTTAGAGACCAATAAAAAATTAGAATAACATTATCTAATGATACAAATCAAGACTATTATACATCATCCAAAGGACTCTGATTTTACAAATACTGGTTCTAAAACTTTCTAAATATTCAAAATCAGATGTATGCAAAATACCATTTTCACCAAAAGATGGAGAAAAATATACAATAACATGAAAAACGTAGACATTAGTGATCAGTGCCCTGGTAAGGTACATGATATGCCAGAGGGCACACATGTACCCTATAAAATTCAGGCACCTGCCACTTTGGTGATGATCATAAGATTGCATTAATCTGGGACGTGCTGTGATAGTCCATCTAAGGACAAGTGATACTGATAAAGAACAAATGTTTCCATAGTAAGAGAAATACCACCACAGGCTGTTCTTTTTGTATTGCGGAGGCAGCATCTACCATATTTGTGCAAAGTGCCCTGATCCATTTATTGGGTGACTCAACGGCTTCCAGTTTTAAGTGCCCAGAACAAGAGGAAACTTTGACTCGGGTGCAGATCATGACCTGGCAGATCCCATGGGGCCGGAGGTATCGTGGTAGGTAAGGTACTGTGCGAAGTTTCTAGGGATCTCCACTAAGTGAGTCACTGCAGAGAACGCTAAGGTTCTGATCGGGGTGTGTGTAATGTTTGAAAAGCAGCTCCTGGCCTGTTGGCTGGCCCTAGTGAGCAGCGAGCACCTAACCCTAGCCGTGGGATGTACATAATGACCTGGGTATAATCACATTCACCAAAGTACAAAGTTGGACAGGGGCAGACATGATCCATCCTCCGGTGGAAATCACACATTCAGAATTCGTCCTGAGTGAGTCCAGGTGGCCCCCAAAATTGTAAGAACAGATGCCTCAGATACCCGTATTGCTAACATCTGCTACCCTGATGAGCGTCACCTAACACACCAGTACAGCCTCCTGGGACATTCTTTAGCCAACTAATAACCAAAAAGAAAAAAGCTTAGTTTTATTCCAAAAATAGCTTAGCTCAACCCGTTGGTAAAAGCAGAATGGTCTGATACTGCATGATAGACATACTCAGGAAGGGACCTCAAAGAACCATAATGAAAAAATCTTTTATTTGCAAAGCTAGTAGCAGTAGACACACCTGGTCATTCCTTTTGCATGGAGAGATGAGTAACCTGAGGCGAGAAGATACCAGGTAGAATAGCTCAGGCACATAAACACAGCATATTCTCAGAAGTGTCTGGCAAATTTTGAACTTCGAGTATTCCATATAAATTTGAGAACAAGCTTATAAAATGCCACATAATGTCTCTTTGGAAATTTGATTTCTTATTTCCTTGTTCAATTCATTTCTGAGAGAAGAGTCAAAATCTCCAACTCTTACTTTGAATTTGTTGTATTTTTTTTTTTTTTTGAGTTCTGGTTTTGCTTTATAGTTTTTTGAGGCAGTTATTAGTCACATACATTTAGGATTAAGTTTTCCTGTTAATTCTTTCAGCAGAATGAAATTTCCCCTTTTATCTCTGCTAATGTTTCTTACCTGGGAATATACTTAATTTGATATAAAAGCATCCTTTACTTTCATTTGCTTAATGCTTACACAGTGCACTTTGGTCATCTTTGTCCTTTATACCTAGTTTTGTCTTTATATTTGATTTTTTGTTTTCCTCTAAAAGTTTATGTATAATAGATGTACATATGAACATTTTCAGGGTATACGTGATAATGTGATACATTGCTCGTACACAGTCGTTTTTGTATGTTTTACCTAGTTTTACAGTTCATGGCAAGAAGGCAGATCCCAAAGTGTTTTACTGGACCATGGCTAGAAGTTGAAGCCTCTTTAAGAAAAAAGTTTCCTCTTTATGTTTCACTGTAGAATTCTTTTTATTCATTTTCTTTGGGATATGCTATGCTTCCTGAAGCTGTGGCTTCATATTTGTCATGAAATAGCTGGGAAATTTTCATATATTGTTCCCCCAAATATTCTGTTTCATAGAGGAGGCTTAGTGTACATCCAAGCTATGAATTTTGGATCCAGGCTCCATGAGTACCAATGTATCACATTTTGATTAAAATTACTTTGCATTTATACATTAATTTGAAGAAAATTGGCCTCTATAACACTGTGTAACTCATATAAACATATTCTATGTTGTATATTTCAATATAACATTTTATAACTTTGTCCAAAAAGATTTTAAACATGTTTTAAATTTATTCCTCAAGGTTTCATAATTTTGTTCCTAAAGTCTTTGGTTTTCTACTACATTTTATGTTCATTGCTCAGGTATAGGAATATTCTTGATCTTTATTTTCTGTCAGTAACCTTAATGATCTCCTGTGAGTTATAATTGTTCACATAGAGTTCTTTTAAGTTTCCATATAAATATGTTATCTGCAAAAAATACAAATTATTGTCTTTCTTCCTTCTCAAAATATATATTGTTTGTAGCTGTTGTCTCCAAGAAAATATTGAATAACAAGGGTAATATTAATAGAAATCATTCTTGTTCCCGACTCAAATGGAAATGCTTTTGTGTTTCAACATTAAGTATTCTTGTCATAAGTTTTCAGTGGATAATATTTACTGTATTAAGCAACTGTTCTATCAGTATTTAAGAAATCATTTTTATTTATGAATCAGTTTAAAATTGATTTAGATTATTCTATGCACTAGAGGTACAACTGTTAATTCATTGGAGGAAAATTGTTCACTACTTTGTTCCCTTTGAGTGTTGAATCTTTCATTTATTCTCCTCCCTCTCTTCAAGATGCTACACAGATGTCACTTCCCCTTGGAAGCTGTCTCTGGTATAAGTCTCAATTGGGAATATCCTCTGCCTTCACATGCCATGACATATACTTGTCACTGTTGCAAATATCTGTTAACTTGTCCCTGTCCCCACTAGGCTGAGAGCAAATACCAAGTCTTGTTTCCAGCTGTATCTCCAGTGACTAGGACAGGGCCTGGTACAAATTAGGTGCTGAATATTAATTGATTAGTTAATTGTTTGCTATGATTTTGTGCTTTTAGGGCTGAGGTGAGGAAGTTGATTATCTTTCAGGCTAAAATTATAATCACCTTGAGCTTCGATATAAGAAATTGGGCCCATTTATGACCACGATCAGGCCCACTATATACAAAATATAAATTTTATGTTGAGGAAGTCGTTTAATGCACCATTTCGGGACCTGTCTGTGAAAGCCTCAGAGATTCCTCTGTAATTTCTCATGCCAAAGAGCTGTACTTCTCCTAAACAGGTGGTTGGTTTTTATCTTATGTACAATATGACATGTACAGCTGATGGTATTTTTATTTCACATTGTTTGAGAAGCTTAGAACCAAAGTGCAGCTTACAGCTACCAAAGGTATGTAATGTTATAGTATCATTTTGTACATTAATTCCTGGTTTTCCTCTGCATTTGTATACTCATTTTTTTCCTTCTTCACCAAACTATATTTTATGTTGTCAAATTATATTTCCCTATAAACTACCTTATACCCTTTTGCATCCAAACAAGGTAAAATATATTCAAGGTATTGTGCTATTGAAGTAATTCTCACCACTTCAATCTATTTTATTTACTTTATCTTTATTTTTTTTGTTGTTGTTGTTAAGAGACAGTCTTGCTTTGTCACCCGGGTTGGAGTGTGTTGGCACAATCATATCTCACTGTAACTTCCAACTCCTGGGTTCAAGCGATCCTCCTGCCTCAGCTTCCCAGATAGTTGGGACTATAGGAATGCATCACCATGCCTAGCTAGGTTTTTTTTTTTTTCTTTTTCCTTTTTTGTAGAGACAGACTCTCTATATTGCCCTGGCTGGTCTTGAACTCCTGGCCTGAAGCAATCCTCCCACTTCCAGCTTCCCAAAGTACTGGGATTACAGGCCTGGGCTACCACACCTGGCTCAATCTATTTTGAATGCTAAGAGCAGGTTTGTCTTTCAAGAATACATATATAATGACGTCATGCTCCTGCTTAAAATACTTCAGCGGCTTCCCATTGCTTCTAGGGTAAAACACAAACTCCTTAGGAAGCTGCACATGTCTCTTCATGGCAACTTTTTTCTTTTTTTTTTTTGACACCTTTTCTGAGTATGATACTGACATGTCCATTTAAGCATATCAAGTCTGCATTTTGACTGATCCATTTAGAAAATAAAAATAAATTTTCTATGGCAATATACTGGCTTGCCTTTTCATCGAAATTCCAGAGTAAAACATTTTATTTTCACAATAGTGAGTATGGGAAGAGTTAGTTTTTTTTTTCTGTTTATTTTGCTTTTTGTTTTTCCCACAGTGATATATATTGAGTTCAATTTGGCAAGACAGAGATGCTAGAAAGTTTATGTCATATTGTAGAAAATGAAGAGAGAGCAAGAGAGCATGAAGATTTAACTATCAATTGTCCAACTTTTGTCTTCATAAAAAATAAAATTTTTAACATACTATGTAACACAAGCCACTAACTAGATGACAAAGTTAACTCAGAGTTCAGAAGAACAGTACCCGCAATCCCTGTGTTTGAAGTTGCTTAAGTTAAATGAAAATGGTAATTATTTCAGTGGAAAAAAAAATATGTTCAGGATTCAAATTTAATCCTACCCACCTATCAATACCTTTGATCTTCTTTCTAGATCTAAAAGAGAGAGATTAGGTTAATTATGGTAAGAAGAGAAAATCATGGCTTGGGAAACATAACTCTGCCCTAAAAAGGACTTTCTCACCAATGGCTTGAAAAGAAATCCCGAGTTTTGAAATGAAATGCTATCTTCTTTGGCTGAAGTACCAAAATAGCAGGTCATTTAATTCTGCCCTACTAACAATATCAGAAAACAGGCTTTGTCGATGAACATTGTGTAGTGCGTCTGTGGGCTAGGAGGGCTGAACTTCCTTTTAAATGAATTTGTAAAGATTCTAATTTGAGAAAACTCATAAGCAACAACTAATGGTAAGGTCCTGAAACAAGGACAGAATACCGCCGGTTCACACCACTATTGACAATTACATAGTGTGCCATGACTTGAAGGACGTCAGGCATTTACACATATCTAATTTCTGAGGGGTTTAAGGCACATTTAACTACACTTTATAATCATTTACTTAGTTATCCAACAAGCATTTCCTCAACCTATTAGATTTGCCGTAGAATCTTCTCCCTTGAAATTATATGCATATGTTGTCCCGCCAAAGTGAACACCGTAAATTAGTAAGAGGTCACTATGTATCATACACATGTACATTCGATGTCTTTGCCATCATACCACAGTTTTCTCTGCAGAAAGTTTTCTAACATAAAGCTTAAAATGCAATTGTATATATTCCAAATAGATGGTCAACTCCTTGAGAATAGGAACCTGAAGCCTGTGTTTTATCCCTTACAACTGATATAAATCCTAAATTAAACTAAACCACATTGCCAGGTAGGACCACAGTAAGATGGTTAATAAGTTCTAGTTAAACTTACTTGCCTTGTGGTTAATACCATGAAGTCCCGCCTTTTGCAGTTCACTTTTTCACCAATGCTATCTGGCAACTGACCCCACTACTGCAGTAAAATCGCTTTACTAATTGCCTTCAATTTGCTAATCCCTGTGGATATTTTCTAATCTTTTCTAGTCCAGGTGATAAATATTTAAAAGCTTGGCAGGATTTGATGCCCTGGCCTACTCCAAATCATTTTTGCTTGAATTCTTTTATCCCATCCACCTTCCTTCTTCCTCCTTCTGTCATTGTTCAATCACTTGAGCTTCCCCCTGTGGCATTCCAGAAATAATTCTCTTATTTCCTGATATTCTCTTGAACAGCTCAGCACTGTGTGGTGTCTGTTGTTCACTAATGATGCTCGTCATCCTACTTCTCCACTGCTATGTTTCCTGAGAGGTGGACCCAGATATTGGCCGTCTCCTCTGCTTTGTCCCACAGAGTTCTCAAATGGACTCGCTCCAAGCTCGCTACTCATCGTCACTCACTGCTCCCAAAGGTACCTCCCCTACAGCTCCCATAGGATCTGCCTTGCTACCTGCTTGGTTATCCCAGTGAGGAGTCACCCCTACTTTGGAACACTGAGTGTGTTCGATGGATCCTGTCCTGCGAGCCCCGTCGTTCTCTTCTCACCTCAGTCAGGATAGCAGTTGGCATTTCCTTGGGCTTTCATCTTTGCGTAAACGTTCTCAAGATGCAATCTCTTATCAACCGATTTGTAAGGGAACTTTGCTTCCTCCCAATATGTACTGCGAAATGCCAGCTTCCAGTTTTGCCAGGTACTGGGCATCTCTGTAAAATGCTCTAGTTCTTTGTTTTTCTAAGTCGGGGTTCTCCGTTTATATTTTCCGTGGCTCACAGAATCCTCTGCTCACATCTTGTGTGTTCCTTCTGCTTTCAGAGGAACAATATGTAATTCTGGTCTAGAAATAGAAATTAATAAAATGCCATGAAACTTCATGGGTCACACATACCCAGCACCAATAGTACAGAGACACGATGTTTACATATTTGGCCCACCCTTAAGTGGTCTGGCTTAAATTTCAGAATTGAACTGTGCTTCTAGATTGAATTCATTTGTGACATGGTTTCCTAAGAATAAGGCAGCCATGTGGAGATGACCTACCGAGGTGTAAGGCATCCTTTGTGGTGTCTGTTCTATCCTAGGCCAAATATCAGTTGCCGTTTTGATTCCTTTATGATCTAAATGCCCAGAGTGAAATTGTCTACAATTTTATATCCACTTGATCCCAAAGAAATGACTGTGAAAATTTCTCTAAAATCATGAACTGTGTCCCTTTGTATATGTTTTAAAAATCAGATTCATCAAAAATTTAATAATGATCAAATGATGAAGGCATGGTTGAAAACAACCAAAGAGCAGCATACATTTTTTCAGTGCTGTTATAAAAAATGATCTTCTAGTTATTCGGGTGTAAAAGGGTTAATTATGATAGCTAAGTGGTGTGATGAAAGTGAGTAATTTCTCTGAATCCTGTTGAAATAAAAAAAAAAAAAAGATGCATCGGCTATCGTAGTCAATCAGACACCAGGGTCAAAACACACGATTCATGAGGCCGTGTTCCACTGCCCAGAAGACAAAACAGTAAAATCGCAGTGGAGACAGTTGAGTCAGAATGAGGGGGACATTTATCAAAAAGCAATAACTTTAATATATGCAAGAAGTTTGAAAATGATATGTCGATTATAACTAGGAAGATAAAAATATTAATTTGATAGTTTTTTAAAAATGAATCAGCACTTCCCATCCTGCATTAAGGTTCTCCCAGAATGAAAATTTAAATACTGTATGACAATATACCTGTTCCAGGTTCTTTTAAATATGTTCAAAGAACTTGTCCAGTATATTTCTTTAAAACACATTTCCATGATTTGAATGTCACCTACATGTCTCTCACGACACAGAATTCCCTAACAATTCTGTAGACATTTATTTTTGAATTGGTTTGTTTGCCAGTAGGGCTACGAGATATTAGGAGACATATTACTCGATCTCCCCAGCACCAAGTAAAAACTTCTGACATAAGATTAAATGTTTAGTGGAAGCACATTTGCTAAAATGTAGTTGAACTCCTCCCCACAAAAATGTTCCTGCTTTAAAGTTTAATGTCAGAATTATTTTATTTTATCGAGACTAATAGTCTGCCAATTGAACTCAATAAGCCTTGATGACCATCCAAATACTCTTTATTCTTCATGTAAAACAGACATATTCAGAATATAAACCAATATGTGCTACTATGTATATTTGCATATTACCTAAAATGTTCTCTGTATGTTAGGTTATTCACAATTACAACAAAGTAATTAATATTGATACATGACTCTTAAATATTTATAATCACAAAGATACCACTTTTTAAAAGCCATTATCACTTTTTTTCAGCTCTACATGTAATATCTTTTTTTCTGAAGAGAACTTTTACAAAGGAAAGGATTGAAGAAAAGCCAGTTTGAAATTACAGAATGCTTCAGGAAAATAAAATCTCTCTTCAATTAAACCTTTCAGGAAAAAAAAAAAAAACCATGCATAATATTTTCCAAGCCAAGGCATGGGTTGTTTTATTGCATTTTATGCTATGACAAAGTACTATAATTAGCACGTTGGTGTAATTTACCTGTGTTTCATTAAAGCTGATTGACTAACTGTTGGGGAAGTTAACATGGCTTCTTGAGGATTTGACCTGGCGTATTTTCCTGTGCTATAACTGTCGGCAGGAATTGAGCAAGGCTGTTCATTGCAAACAGTAATAGAAAAATAATCCTGATAAAGGTCATAATACAAGGAAAATGTGTAGTTTTGCTCTTTGTCTCCTCAGAATGTTCTATTTTTAATTGGTTTGGTTTTATGATGAGATCTCAAATGACAAAAGAAATATCTGACATTCAGCTAAATTTTTTACCAATTTAGAAAGCTAAATCATGTTTGTTTATATTGTTACTCATGTCTCTTTTGAAAGTCTGATTTTTAAAAGTGAAGCGCATTAAAACAGCCCATTCTTGACTTTAAGGAATTCTACAAGATGTGCAGAAATAGAAAAATTCATTTAAACGGCTTGAGGTAGGGATAAGGGAAACACGGTTTTGAAAAAAAA
>RJWJ010020647.1:0-28820 GCA_004363605.1 Indri indri | reverse complement strand
CGGGCTCCCCAGGACGTCTGGGGCGAGCCTCCCACAGGGTCACAGTGTGAACACTGGAGGGTCCATGGGCCATGGCCGTCCTGACACCCCACCCCCCATGTGTTTCAGGGACACGTCTGGCCAGGGCAGGTTCTGTACCATCTTCAGGTCCTACTCCAGGGGCGCCCAGGTAAGACCAGCAGCTCTTTGTTGTTTTTCAAGTGGACGATTCTCCTGATTGTTTCTGAGTGGGAGTTGCTGCCCTCTCACGCTCCCAAACACTGTGCGCCCTCCTAAGGACGTTCTGACGTGTTAACATTAGATTTTCCCAACAGCCCGTCCTTGTCTGGGGAGCACGTGTCTTCCTGTGGCCCTCTCTGTCCTTGGGAGCCTCCCTTCCCCAGGACTTGGCGTGGAGGGGCTTTGGGCACAGGGGGCACCCGGCTCCTGGCATGCCTCCGTCTGGTGTCCCGGCACAGGCTGTCGCTGTTCTCATAGCCATGGCCAGCGACCACCTAGCGGTGCAAAGATGTGCTCTGAGTCCAGCGTGGCCCCTGCAGCCCCCTGAGTTGTGGGATGCAGCTCGTTCACCTGCTCCGGTAGAAACCAATGGTGGCTTCCCCGTGTGTCTGCCCTGGACTCCACATGCTGAGTTGCAAGGCTGCTGGGGGTAGGGTCTGGCTCCTGGGGGTGGCTGGGGCTGGATCATGCCCCGACACTCCTGTGTGCAGACTGGGACACTGAGGAAGGCTTTGTGTGAGAGGCTGCAGCAGACCCTCAGGGAAGGGGCAGAGCAACAGCAAAGAGCAGGACACAGGCTTGTCCCTGGGGCGCCTGTCTGGGAGCACCACGTGGGGCGCCTGTCTGGGAGCACCACGTGGGGCTCCCATGCAGGGCAGGCATGCTTGCGGCACGCTCAGGGCCGTGCGTGCTCAGGTGTGGAGGGCACGCTCTGGCACTCTGCTTTCTCTGTGTCCCCTGTGCTCCCTGCATGCTCTTGCACTGACCGGATCTGCCTGTGTGTGACTCTGAGAACAGAAGTATGGGAAGTAGTGGAAACCTGTGTGAACAGACCTGCTGCAGACTTGCTGCTGCCCCAGCATGAGGGTGTGAACGGAAGGTCCGTCAGTCCTGTCTGTGACACACAGAGACTTCTGGAAGAGCCAGATGAGACCCTCGAGGGTCAGGCAGTGAGCTCAGCTTAGGGCAGCACACCCTTGTGCAGGTCCAGGGAGCACGCTTAGGTCTGGGGTCTGGATGCCTTCCGGAAAAGGTCAGGTGTGTGCTTTGCAGTTTCTCGCTCCAGGTGGGTCTGCCCTAAGCAGGCATGTGCCCCACTGTTTGTGGAGTTTTGTCCCCTTGCAGAGGCATCTTTACCTGTTTTTCTGCACTGCAGTGTGGTATCAGCTCTTTGCTGTCTCCCCTCTGCTGAGGGTTGGGTGGAGAAGGACCCGGAGGCTGGGCGGGGCAGCATCCTGTCCTGGGCACTCCCACAGAGATGTTGGTGACTCTCCTTGGGAGCAGAAGGGCCTGGGTGTGGCCTGCCACAGGCACGACTTGCGGAAGCCTTGCCCAGCAGCTCCACCTGGGCTTCAGGCCGTGGACAGGCAGGTGGCGGCAGGGCCTCAGGAGCGCCAGCCACTGCTCTGGAGCAGTCACCACCGCGCTCGCTGCAAGGGTGGGGTCAACTCTGGGGGAAGCCACAGGGGGCCCACAGCCCTGCAGACCGCACCGTGAAGGAGAGGGCTGACGCACCGAGCTTGGCAGGTGGAAAAAGCCCAGGTGCAAAAGTGTGTTCTGTGGGTCCCTTTCTGCCTTTTAGAGAAGGAACTGTCGGCACGACTTTAGCTGCAAAAAGGATGTTTTGTCTTGTTTCTGATTTTGAGTGTTTCCTCATTTTCCTGCAAGAAACACATACTACTTTTTTGTAGTAAAAGAAAAAATGAAGGAGGGGCAGCTATCCTGGGTTATGACGATAGAAGGTTATTGGGGAAATACTGAGAAAGGAACTGAGAGGTTGTACCTGGCAGGCTCAGCTGTTAGTGTTCCCACTGCAGGGCAAGGAGGGAGGAGCAGTCACGGGGAGTAATTTCTGTCCAGCTACGTGAGAACTTAAGAAAAAAAAAAAGCCATCTTACAAATTCTGTATTTGCCAGACGGTAAGTTTTTTTGGAAAGCAGACTGTTAAGATTACTGTATTCTCTCCAGAGCATCTAGCACAACTGGTTATTTTGTTTGTTTTGCTTTGTCAATTCTGGAAGTTCTTTGTTGTCATTTTCTGGACAGGAGGAGCTAGTTGTGGACCCCAGGTGTAAGTCTTGGGCCTGGGCAGGGGGTGCCAGGCTCTTCTTGGGGACTTTGTCCTTGGGAAAAGCACCTGAGCCGAGAAGCTGGGCCTCCGGCCGCCTTGACTGTGTTTGCTTCACCCTCCGTGTCTCTCCTGCTGTGGGCGGCAGTGAGGAGGTGGTGGCTTTCAGAGCAAGTGCAGAGCCTGGTTTGTCTGTTAAGACTGGAGAGGCTGCGTGGGTCCCCCAGGGCCTGGGTCAGCAAAGGCCCCTGTCCCGCCTTTTGCTGTTGTCACCTGTCCCACAACGGGGCAGTCTTGAGGCTTTTATCATGAGACCCTTCACATTCCACTGCAGAGCCAAAGGATTCCTTGACTTTGTGGACTGTTCGAGTGTTTCTATTGCTGGAATCCGAGAGGCTGATTTGTTTACACAGAAGGAGTTTTGTGTGGAAAACGGTTCAGGACGCAAACTTAAAACTGAGCGAGTGCCGATCAGCACGGCAGCGTGCCACCTGTCTGTCACGCTCACTGCCAGGGCTGCTCCTGGGCGGTGCCCGCAGCGGGGAGAGCTGGTGTTCATTTATGCCCAGGAGTACTAGCTAGTGCTTCAAAAACCAGAGCATGTCTTATGTTTATTTTAAAAAATAGAATCTAGTAGGAGCGTTTATTTGCCCCGTGTTCTGCCTCTTTGCGATACACTTGGCACTGGAGTTCCTTTCCAGTCAGTTCTGCCAGTGAGGACCCTCATCTTGGTTTCTCCACCGTCCTGCCTGTGGTTAATCCCAGCTAGTTTCCCCTGGCAAATCCGTGAGCATTTTGGTCTTTGCTGCCTTAGTCTGACCAAAGCTGGGATCTGTCTGTTCTGCTCACAACCGCCACTGCTCAGACTTGGCAGTCCCAGGAGTGGCCGGCGCAGAGCAGGGCCTGGGGATGCTGGCGCCAGCGGGGGTGCAGCCAGGCTTCCCCAACAGCCCCCGTCACATTCAGAACCTGAGCAAAACCAGGCAAAACACGGACGCTGTGCTCACTTGCTTTAGTGCTGAAGCATCACGTGAATAGCGGTGTTCACTGCAGAAACACAGGTCAACACAAGCAACTAAAAGTCACCCTCTGCCCTTTTGCCATTTGTAACACGTCCACATGAACTTGTTCAGTGTCATGTGTTGTGTGTTCACATCTTTATTTGAAAAAGATCACACTGTACCTGGTGTTTGGGGCCTGTGCGCCTCATCTCACCATCTATCCCCCTCTTCCCATGATCATCAAATAGACCCTAAATGTACTCCTGTCTGCACAGTGTGTTTTCCTCGACTCACTGTCCCCTGGGGTCGGATGTTTAGTCTGTCTCTGTGTTTCTGTTGCCGTGAACAACGCTGTGATGCGCGCTAGCGAGGGCTGCGCTGTGACGCTTTGGTGGCACCTGAGAGGGCTTCACTCCTGCGCCCCGAGCTGCAGGGCTGGCTCCCAGGGATGTGTCCATTTATCTCAATGCTCAGCTTTTATTGCCCACCAAAGTGGCTTCTGGCAGTTGGTCTTCTTCCCGCCTCGGCGGGTCTCCCGGGAGCGATGCGCTTCCTGAGCCCCTGCCCCGCTCTGAGCCAGGCTTGTGTCGTAAGAGGAGGATCCGCAGGGCTAGGCTTAGTCACTCAGACCTTCGCCTTAGCAAGACCTGGGGACCACACGTAAGACTCCAGAAATTAAAAGACAGTTTTAAGAGGCTTTAAAAATCCTAATTTAGAGAGGAGAGGGGCCTCTTCCTTCAGTCTCAGCTACACTGTTCTCTCCACTCCCTTACGTGATAGAGTCTTTGCTAACTGAAGATTCTGTGGGAGTGGTGTGAGTCCTCGCTCGTTGGATGGGTCTGATTCCTGAGCCTCCTTCAGGTGGGGTTTGAGGCTGAGGGGGTTGACTGGGGAGCAGCGTGCTCCATGTGGTGCTGCTGGAGAGCCCGTGGCAGTGCCACTGTAGAGATTTAGGGCGGAGGGAAACAGCCCAGAGCTGAGCTCTGGGTAATTGGTCTCTGAGGGACATGGTGGGGAAGCCCTGTGGCAAATCCTGCTCTGCCTGGCTGGGGAGCTCCACAGAAATTGCTCCCGGGGTGACTGGCACTCTGCCCTGCAAGTTTGGGTTGGAAAACTCAGAAGTGCCCCAACTCAGATCTGTCCCAGGTTCTCCCAGGGTGCAGTTCACTGATGGACTGATGGCGAGGACACTCGGCGACCACAGCTGCAAGACCAGGCTGATGTCCGCAAGAGGCCGGCCCCCTCATCTGCCTGCCCAGGCCAGGGGCTGCGGCCCCTGCATGGCAGACCTGGGTGTGCACGGCTTGGCTCTTGGCCCACGTGATTGTTAAATGATTACAGAGGGATGCTTACGATGTGCTTGCAGAAAAGAAGTTGAAAAAACGTCAGTTCTGCCTCAGCTGATGCGTCCAGGGGAGGGAGGGGAAGTGGCATTTGTGACACCTGGCAGCAGTCCGCACTCAGCAGGAAGGCCCCACCCCGAGGGGAGGGAGGTAGAGGCAGGGCTGCAGAGCTCGGTGTGAGAGGCACCGCCCGTCTGACCGTCACTCTGGTAACCCGGGAAATCTGCTAGGCGGTGTGTGTTCCTGGCCCTCCCTGGGAACTGAGACCCCTTCCGTCCAGGCGAGTCCCTCCCTGGCCTGGGCCCAGCTGTGCGCCGGTGACCTCGGGTCTCTTGCAGGGGATCCTCCTCGTGTACGACATCACCAACCGCTGGTCCTTCGACGGCATCGACCGCTGGATCAAGGAGATCGATGAGGTGGGTGTGGGTCTGTGGACCCCTCCCAGGGAATGGTGGGCTCCATGAGGCACCCGGGCTCTGGCCCTGGGGGAGGCTTGGGGGCCTCTGCCTGCTGCTCCTCCTGTGGCCCCAGCAGGCCCTGCGCTGGAAGGGCCTGTGCTTGGCGGGGTCTGAGCCCCGGGCTCTGCCTTCCAGCCCAGCTCTGAAGAGGTTGGTGCCATCCTAGCCCACCCCCTGCTCCCATGGCTCCCCCAACCTCAGAACCCAGACAGTGAGGGCCCCGCCGGCTGCCCAGGGGTGGGGGGCGTCCTGCCTTTGTGCCTTTGCTGAGTTCTGTGCTGCCCCCAAGCATGCGCCTGGGGTCCCTCGGATCTTGGTTGGGAACCGGCTGCACCTGGCCTTCAAGCGGCAAGTCCCAACGGAGCAGGCGCGCGCCTATGCGGAGAAGAACTGCATGACCTTCTTTGAGGTCAGCCCCCTGTGCAACTTCAACGTCATCGAGTCTTTCACGGAGCTGTCGCGCATCGTGCTCATGCGGCACGGCATGGAGAAGATCTGGAGGCCCAATCGAGGTGGGGCTGGGGCGGGGCTGGCGGGCCATGCTGTCCCTGCCCCACGGGGCTGCCCTGATCACAAGGTTGACGGGGGTCGGGGCAGTGAAACCACACGATGGCGGTCCAGGCAGGTCCCTCAGCCAGCGCCACGGTGACTGGGAGGAGAGTGGGGCAGACGCAGAGGCGGCGGCTTCGCCCCCGGGTGGCTCTTTAAGAGCTGTGGCCTTCCCGGCTGCCCATGCAGGCCCCTGAGCCGTCGGGGGTGCGCAGGCTGCAGCCTTGCCTTCACGGTGCTGCAGCCGCGTTACCACTCTGCGTGTGCTTGTGGGGTCCCCGTCTGCTGGCGCAGGCAGTGCGTTTACGCTGCCTTCATGGTTCTGGAGACAGACACTCACTGTCAGGTGATCACAGGGGCCCGTACTTAGAGCTTTGCGGTGTTGTCTGTGCCACGTCCTCAAACAGAAACCCCTGTGGTGACCTCCCTCTGGGAGACAGTGCCGCTGGCTTGAGCTGCCTCCTGACAGGGCTTGCTGCCAGGCGAGGGTGGGTCAAACTCTCATCTTCCTAAAGACTAAGCTCCCCCAGGGGACTCCCTCCCTTACAGGGGCCATAAAGAGCCTGGTTGTGCCCTGGGCTGGCAGAACCTGGCTCCCCGGCCCTTGGGGACACATCCCCCACACTCTGCAGATTTCAGCTAGATGGAGTTAAAATCCAGCCACAGCTGTATTGGCCACAAGAGCAGCTCAGCCTGCAAAGCTCGTGTGCACGCCCACTCGCACCAGGAAGTCCTCAGTGTTGCCAGAGCTTCAGGTTCCAAGCCAGGGCTGGGCAGAGCTGGTCTCCAGAGGCCAGTCCCCTGCCCAGGCAGTTCCCAGTAAGCGCAGCTTTAGGGTGGAAGGCAGGAGAAGGGAGCCACCCAGCAGGCACCCTCACTTGTGCAGGCAGCTGGGGTGGAGCGGCTGGGGTGTCCAGGTCCCCAGGGAGCCCTGTCCCGGGGACCCCTCCAGGAGCTTTGAGACCTTCCCAGCCATGTGTGCCTCGTGCTCACGTGGTGAGAGGCCATTCACGCCGGGGTCTCCCTGCCTGGGGCCTCCCTGCCCTGCCCAGCACTCCTCACGGGCTGACCTCTCTGCCCACCCCAGTGTTCAGCTTGCAGGACCTCTGCTGCCGTGCCATCGTGTCCTGCACCCCCGTGCACCTCATCGACAAGCTCCCGCTGCCGGTCACCATCAAGAGCCACCTCAAGTCCTTCTCCATGGCCAACGGCATGAACGCTGTCATGATGCACGGCCGCTCCTACTCGCTGGCCAGCGGGGCTGGTGGCAGCAGCAGCAAGGGCAACAGCCTTAAAAGGTCCAAGTCCATCCGCCCCCCTCAGAGCCCGCCCCAGAACTGCTCAAGGAGCAACTGCAAGATCTCCTAGCAGACCCTGGCTGGGCACTGCCCTGTACAGACTCGGAGGGCTCGCGGGGGATGCCCCTGGCCGGATGCCAGGCCAGGCTGCGTGCAGGGAAGACTCGGCCACATGGCCCTGCCTAGGAAGCCTGGGTTTTCCTCCACACCTGAGCTGGGTGCAGGGGAGGAGCGTGCGCAGAGAGAGCGTGCTCGGCAGGCGGCGGAGAGCCTGCTGCGGGGCAGCTGGGCTGCTGGTGCTACGGGGAATGTGTCCGAAACAAACCCAGGACTCCACGGGTGCCTGGGCTCCGGCGGGAGGGAGCCTGGCTCGCCTTTCTTATTTATATAGAGAACATTTCACCTGTTTTGTACATTTTTAAGGGGCCTTCAGGGAAGCCTGGATGCAGCTGTGTGGCAAGCTTGCCTCTGCGTGGCCTCGTCAGCCAAGGGGATGAGCTTGAGACAGCTCGGGAAGGAGATGGGAGGCGGTGATGGGAAGGGATGAGCCGTCAGAGCTGGACTCCTCCTTCGAACTTGGGGTTGGGGCTGCCAGAGACCTGCAGGGAACAGCCAGGCGAGCGCACCCTCTGGGAGTGCCGGCAGCAGGCAGGGTAGGCTCCGGCCAGTCTGGACATCGTTCTGTGCCGCACCAGGCCTGGGCAACTCGCTGCAGAGGGGAGAGGTGGGGTGTACTCAGGAGCCCCCATCTTTGTCACTCCACGGGTCCCTCCCTACACGGGGGCTGAGAAGCTTCCCACTGTGGTTCGATACCTTCAGTGACGTCGACGACACAGCACTCAGCATCTCTCCAGTGTGAAGACGCAGAGCTGTCAGTCCTTGCTGGGGCCTCCTTCGGCGTCTGGACCCCTGGGCACTTCCATTCAGCCTTCTGTTCTTGGCAGCTTTGGTTCCCTGACCCTGGATGTGTCCCCTGGTTGCTATTCACCTGTCACCGCCCTTCTGCCTGTGAGGTCACACATCACCACAACCATTGTGACCTAGTTTTTAATGACGCTGCCTGAATAGCCTCGTCCACGCCGTGGCTGGTGCTGAAGGCCACACCCTCCTCCAGGACCACCAGCCTCGCCTTTGCGCTGGAGGCCCAGGCACAGCAGGGCCTGGTCACTGTTCCTCTGAAAGCCATCGACCCTTCCTCCACAGTGCTGCTCTGCCCCAGCGACTGAGGGCGGCGTCAGCTGTGCCTGCTCTCCCCTCCCTGGCTGCATCGGCCCCACCCGGCCTGGTGACCCCGCCGCGGGTTACACTGGTGCTCAACTCTACCTCCTGCCCTCGGGCTCCCTGGCCACAGGCAGGGGCCAGCACGCAGAAGGAGCCTTCCGTGGGCCCATGACTTGCCCTCACTGGGGACTCTTCACAGCGTGTTTCTGAGACAGTCCTGCGGTGCGTGTCACCAGGGCTCCAGAGGACTCGCAGCCCAGGGCCTGCTGTTCCAGGAGCCGAGGGCTGTGGCCCACGTGAGCTGCCGGGTGAGCAGGGGAGCCCAGTCAGATGGCCCCTGCAGCAGTCACTGGGGACCCGGGCCCCAGGCCTGGCCGCCACCAGGGATGGGCAGAGGCAGCCCGGCGCGTCTGTCTTGTTGCTGCCTACTGGGCCCCTTTCTCTGGAATTGTGAACAAACCGCAGGGACTTTGCGGGCTGGGCAGTCTGCGTTCACAACGTCAACACTACCCTTGCTGCTGTTTGACACTTGGGCCGTTCCTGGGTTCTTTGTGAATTGTTCCCGTCTCTTTGTACAGTGAATACAATTCAGCTGTGATCTCCCTGTTTCGTTTTGTGTGAAAGAGTCTCGATCCTGTCTGACCAGGGGTGGGTGCAGGTGGGACAAGGCCAGGCCAGCACTGCCTCGTACCTGCCAAACCAACCCAGAGACCCACCCAGTGAGGGCCAAGGGTGGGCCGAGCAGCCAGGCCCGGCTACAGGCCACACTGTGTTTCACGGGGAGCCCAGCTGGGCCAGCAGTGGGCAGCCCCCCTCGTGCCAAGCCCTTGCTCATGGCCATGGTGGGCTGTCCCTCACGACTTGCCACAGCTTCAAGGACCCCCAAAAGCCAGGACCTGGGGTAGCACCCTCAGTGGGAAAGCCATCTTCGGACAGGGTGTGCAGGGCTGTGCCGGGCCATGCTCCACCAAGGGGAGCCCAGCTGGACAGGCCTGCTCCGCTCTGAACGTGGCCCCCACACTCAGGACCACAGCTGCTGGCCTCGGGGGCCCCCCCGGGCTGCTCCTCTCTGGCTGGGGGCTGCCAGGCTACAGTGATCACGCACCCAGCTGCCCCCACCCCACGGCGCAGGGGCCACCTCAGCCCCCTTTGTCCAGCAGGGACCATGGCACCTGGTGGCCCTCTCAGCCTCATTCTGACCAGACTAGGCTCTTATTACCCTGCCTGTAGGGTCAGAAGGTCAGACGCAGGGTTACAGGGACATTTTCCATCCTGTCTCTGAGAAAATTCCATGGGGCTCCAAATCTCTGGAGCCACAGAACGGTTTGGGAGGGCAGATTGTGGGTGGCCCTTTGTCTTGTGTGTGATCTTGGCTGAGACCTGGCACCCCCCCCCCCCCCCCCCCTGCCAGGAGGGGGCCTCGATGCTGGGCTGGAGGGGGTGCTGGCCCCTGCGGGGAGGCAGGGGGCTGGGAAAGACTGCTGGGGTCTCTGTGTTCCGGGAGCAGCTTCCAGGACACTTGCTCTTTTCAGGAGTGCATTTAGAGGCCCTTGGACATCTACACATGAGCCACGTTTCCAGGGCGGGGCAGCCTGTGGGATGGAGGCTGTGGTCAGTGCAGATGTGGACCATCTCTGTGCCTGCACACAGCTGAGGGGCCTTTTTTCACATGCCTTTGCCCATTGGGGAAGGGCCCGGGGGCACGGAGTCCTTAGCTGGGCGTCTCTGGGAACCCAGAGCCCTGTTGTGTGGCAGGCCCCACCCCCGAGGGTCAGTAGGGGAGGGGCAGGCTGTGTGCGCAGTGAAATTCAACCCCAAGAGCTGCTGGCAGATGTGACCCTCAGGGTCATGGAGATGGTGGAGGAATCTTCCCCAGGAAGGGAGCAGAGTCCCCCACCACCTTCTGCTGGGCTGTGCGTGGAGCCCCCACGCCTCACCTGCACTCAGGTGACACTTGCCAGCCTGGACCTGCCTCAGCTGGAGCCTGAGGGGGTCCCCAGGGGTCAGGGACAAAAGCTGAGATCTGCCAGTCCTGCCCCCTCCCCCCTGAGCTGCAAGGGAGGGTCCTCCAGGAGACTTTGACCCCAGCTGCCCTTCCTCCTAGAGCCGGTGTGGAGGGAGGGGCTCGGGTTACAGCGTCCCCTCCCTACCCTCCGTTGCAGTGACCCTTGTGGCCAGCAGCTCTGTGCTCCTGGGCCTCTGGCCCCTCCCCAGCCCTCCGTCCCTCCCCGCCCCCTGCCCTGTGCTGACCACGGCCTGGGAGCCGCCACACTGGTTGGAACAGAGGGGCCAGGCTGACGCTGGGGTGGGGCCCTGGCCTCGTGGGCAGACTCGAGCACGGAGAGACCCCAGAACCCACCTGTCAGGGCACCGGGACAAGCATCTGCTGTGGGCTCCAGCCCGGGCGCCAGGAGGGCACCCGGCGAGTGGCCAGTGGCCCAGAGGGCGGATGCCTGCTGGGGGCTGCGCTCCGTGGGGCCCACACGGTGGCTGGTGGCCACAGCCCCCCAGTCCCCTGGCCGGGCAGCCCCCATGCCGGCCCCACGGCTGCTCCTGCCTCTCCTCCTCATGGGGCTGACCTCGGGGGCCGGCCTGCTGCCAGGGCCTGGGAGCCACCCAGGCGTGTGCCCCAACCAGCTCAGCCCCAACCTTTGGGTGGATGCCCAGAGCACCTGTGAGCGTGAGTGCAGCCAGGACCAGGTGAGCATGGTCGGGGGGCCAGGGAGTCTTGGGGGCTTGGACATGGTCAGCCTGGGGAAACCCAGACCCCCTGGCGCTTTCACCCGAGGGGACCCCAACCCTAGGAGTCCAATTCCTTCTCCCACTCACCATGCTCTTCTGCTGGGCTGTGCCCCAGAGGATCCCAAGGGATATCTGCCCTCACTTGTCCCTTCCCCACTCCAGCTGTCTCCTGCCCACCAAACCCACCGCTTCCACGCTGGGCACCACTTATCCTCTCAAGAGCAGAGTGGACGCAGGCCTCTGACCAGGCCAGTAGGCCGGCCCCTCATAGCACCCCCTGCCCTGGGCTACTGCCTTCTCATAGCAGGGGCCAGTGGGGACACCGACCTCCCAAAGGGGTGGTCTGGGGGGCCAGAGCAGTGGGGGGCTGTGAGCACATCCTCCTTGGCCTCTGTTTCCTCTGTGATGCAAACAGAGACACTTGCTTGGGGATATCTGAAGATTCAGTGAGGTCAAACTCGATGACATGTGGTGTGGCAGCTTGTCACGCCAGATGGAAAGAACTTCCTCGGCTTTCCAGAGGGGAGGCTGAGGCTCGGGGAGAGGCGGTCGTCATCGGCTGCAACCACAGAGCAGGAGGCTCACCCCTGCCCTGATGCAGGGCTGGATGCCCCTGGGGGAAGGCAGGGAGGGTGCCAGGGCTCCTGCTGAAGTGCCCCCCGCCCCCCCAGGACTGTGCGGATGCTGAGAAGTGCTGCACCAACGTGTGCGGGCTGCAGAGCTGCGTGGCAGCCCGCTTCCCCGACGGGGGCCTGGCAGCACCCACCATGGCGGTCTCCTGCGAGGGCTTTGTGTGCCCACAGCAGGGCTCCGACTGCGACATCTGGGACGGGCAGCCTGTGTGCCGCTGCCGCGACCGCTGTGAGAAGGAGCCCAGCTTCACCTGCGCCTCGGATGGCCTCACCTACTACAACCGCTGCTACATGGACGCTGAGGCCTGCCTGCGCGGCCTCCACCTCCACGTTGTGCCCTGCAAACACGTCCTAAGTTGGCCGCCCAGCAGCCCAGGGCCGCCCGAGACCACTGCCCACCCAACACCCGGCGTTGCCCCCGTCCCACCTGCCCTGTACAGCAACCCTTCCCCGCAGGCAGTGCAGGTGGGGGGCACGGCCAGTCTCCACTGCGACGTCAGCGGCCGCCCCCCGCCTGCCGTGACCTGGGAGAAGCAGAGCCACCAGCGGGAGAACCTGATCATGCGCCCTGACCAGATGTACGGCAACGTGGTGGTCACCAGCATCGGGCAGCTGGTGCTCTACAACGCGCGGCCCGAGGACGCTGGCCTGTACACCTGCACCGCACGCAACGCCGCCGGCCTGCTACGAGCCGACTTCCCTCTCTCCGTGGTCCAGCGGGAGCCGGCCAGGGGCAGGGACCCCAGCCTCCCAGCCCCGGCTGAGTGCCTGCCAGACACGCATGCCTGCGCTGGCCCTGCCTCCCCACACCGCGTCCTCTGGCACTTTGACCCTCAGCGAGGCGGCTGCATGACCTTCCCGGCACGCGGCTGTGATGGGGCTGCCAGGGGCTTCGAGACGTACGAGGCGTGCCAGCAGGCCTGTGCCCGCGGCCCTGGCGATGCCTGCGTGCTGCCCGCCGTGCAGGGCCCCTGCCAGGGCTGGGAGCCACGCTGGGCCTACAGCCCGCTGCTGCAGCAGTGCCACCCCTTCGTGTACAGCGGCTGTGAGGGCAACGGCAACAACTTTGAGAGCCGCGAGAGCTGTGAGGACGCCTGCCCCGTGCCTCGAACACCGCCCTGCCGCACCTGCCGCTTCCGGAGCAAGCTGGCACCCAGCCTGTGCCGCAGCGACTTCGCCATCGTGGGGCGGCTCACCGAGGTGCTGGAGGAGCCCGAGGCTGCGGGCGGCGGCATTGCCCGTGTGGCCCTTGATGATGTGCTCAAGGACGACAAGATGGGCCTCAAGTTCTTGGGCACCAAGTACCTGGAGGTGACACTGAGCGGCATGGACTGGGCCTGCCCCTGCCCCAATGTGACGGCCGGTGATGGGCCACTGGTCATCATGGGCGAGGTGCGCGATGGCGTGGCTGTGCTGGACTCCGGCAGCTACGTCCGTGCCGCCAGTGAGAAGCGCATTAAGAAGATCTCGGAGCTGCTTGAGAAGAAGGCCTGTGCGCTGCTCAACCGCTTCCAGGACTAGCCTCCCCTGGCCTCACCCACTCCCGCCCTCCTGCCCTGTGGAATAAAAGCCGTCCCCTTGCCCGAACCTCCAGGCCTGCTGGTGCTGGTCAGGGTACTCTGACCCTTCCAGATGCCCCCACCCCCAGCCTGTTTTCCAGCCAAGGCACTGCCACCAAGTGGGGCTTTGGCCCTGGGGCAAGGTCACCAGGCACCAGCTCACCCCAGGGGACCTTCTGCATCCCCAACAGTCTCTCCAGGAGAACAGGCAGGGACCAGACTCATCTCATATCAGCAACTGTCCCTGGGTTCCCCTCCACTGCCCGAGCTCTAGCAGCAAGGCCCAGGAATCCCCCAAGCCCTGACCTCTCCTGCCCACCCACCCCTACAAGGTGCTCCCAGGAGGTAGCATGGTGGACACCAGCAACAGGGCAGCAGAAACACTTTATTCTGAGGCAGGCTGGGCCTGGGCAGCCCATCAGCTGCAGCAAGAGTCCTGACTGGGTGGGGCTGGTTGTCCCTAAGGCCTGGCCCAGGGGCTGGTGGTCTGGGTTTGTGCCCCGCACAGCCTTTGGCTGGGATGCAGACATTCAGGATGAAGGAGAAGGGTTACTTTTTCCGGAAAATCAAGCACTTGTTGTTGGCAGGCATGTCCACCTGAAGAAATGCTTTGCTGGAGGAGCGGCCCTTGGACCACAGGGAGGCTGCCTGGGCCCCCAGCCCTCCCCACCTACCATCCTCTCCAGGAGCAGGCCACTGGCCTGGCCCAGGTCCCCCAGGAAAGCTGTGTCCCGAAGCCCCCACTCTGGGTTCCTGCAGGAGGAAGGGAGATAAGAGTCATGGCCTGAAGGGGTGCTCAGCCCACCTGCCCTCAGAGCCAGGCCCCCTCCCACCCACCTCTGACCTGCATCTGAGGGTCAGGTCAAAGTCCACGTTGCTCTGGGGAGAGATCTTCCCATTGACAGCGTAGGGCTGTGGGGACGGGGGACACAGCCACTGGATGAGGGTAAGCCATTCCCCAGTGGGCCTTGGGACAGACTTGAAGGCTGGGCCCAAAGAATGAAATGGACATAGCCCCCTCCCTACCCCCAGGAGGTGGACAACCAAGAGGCTACAGAGAGACTAGCAGGTGACAAGGAGGGAGAGGGCCTAGGAGTGTTCAAATGTTGGTGACAGGTAGCCACAGGAGGGTCCCTGAAGAAGAGGGAGGCTGTGCCCCTGGCTGGCCAGAGCTCAGATAGGGAATCTGGATAGCAGCAACGCCAGAGGGAACTGGGCCGGGGCGTGGGGGCACAGCTGGGGCTGCTGTGGGGAGGCCCTCTCTCTGGCAGGACCACTCACTCCGTAGGTGATGAGCAGAGCCTTGGGTTTGAGCAGGTGTCCCGCTGCTCTGAAAAGCCCCTGAGGGGGAGACAGGACAGTAGTGAGGCCCCTCCCCCAGTCCCTACTGGAACATGGGGTGAACCTGGCATCCCTGATCCCCCCTTAGTGCAGCAGGGTGCGGGGCGCAGCATGGCAGAGCGTGGCCTTGCCCGGCTCCCCCCACAGACCTCCGTGCACTTCAAGGGACTGATGTGCATCATGTTGATGCAGAGCAGCAGGTCCAGCGACTGCGGCAGGATCCCGCCCCACTGCTCCCAATGCCAGGTCACGTCTAGGTACAGCGGGGCCTTCACGTTCCACAACCCCTGGGCTCGAGTGGTGGCCAGGATGCTGCGGGAGGGGAGCGCACGGTGGGCCCAGTTTGGCCGCATCCCGAAGCCCGCCCACTCTCACAACCCTGGGGGCCTGCCCCGGGGTCCCCCCGTTCCGCTCGCAGACCCCGGCCGCCCTTTCCTGCCAGGGCTGTGAGGGCAAGGGCCGCAAGCGGAGCGGGACCGGGACGGCGGCTCTCCGGGCTCGCCCTGGCCCGGCCGCACCTGTCCAGGCAGCGCTGGTCCACGTCGGACGGCTGCCACTCGGCGTGGGGGAAGGCCTGCGCGAAGTGGGCCGCGTGCTGGCCGGAGCCCGAGGCCACCTCGAGCACACGGACGCCGCGCTGGGCCGGGTCCACGTACTGCCGCAGCACGCTCAGGATGGGCTCCTTGTTTCGCTCTGCGGCCGCCGCCACCAGCATCGTTGCGGCACCATCCGCCCCGCCGCCGGCTTGGCGCGGGGCACGTCGGGAGCTGTGGCGCGGTGGCAGCGTCGCCGGCTGGAGCGACTACAACTCCCAGGAGGCTGCGCGCCGCCCGCCAAGGGGCCGGAAGCCGCGAGGGCGGCTGGGCTGCGGGTTCTGGACCCCTCAGGGGTCCAGCTTCCGGTCGCCCGCGGCCGAGCCGCCGTTTTCGCAGCACCCGCCGCAGCGTTGGTGTCGTTCGCGCCGCACCAGGACCGGGGCCTCCCGTGTCCGGGTCGTCTCTCCTCTCCCCAGAGAGGGGCGGGAGTTCGTCAAAAGTCAAAACGTCACCTGCGCCGCCCGGGAATCGAACCCTGGTCGCAAGAATGGGAATCTTGCATGATACCGCTACACCAGCGGCGCCACGAGCTTCCCATGGCGGCCGCGTCACCACGCCCTAAGCTCGCGGGAACCGGGCGCAGCGCGCAGGCGGGCGGGCTCTCGCGGGTGTCCCTGGCGTCCTCCGCTCGAGGGGAAGGAGCGGGACGAGGGACGCGGACGTTCAGGCCGGCGGGGCGGGGTGCGGGGGGCTCCCGCGGAGGGGCCGGGGCGGGGGCCACCCAGCGGTGCGCGGGGTTCTCCGTGACGCTGAGACGAGCAGCGCCAGCTCGGGGTCCACGGCTAGCCTGCGGGGTCGGTGACCCCTGAAACCCAGTGGGGAGCCGCGATTGTGTGCGCCTGGGGTGCGTCCCTGGTTGTCAGCTTGGGGTCTCCCTCTCGGGGGGCTCCTGTTCCAGAAAATGACTAGGACCGTGCTCCGCGGTCAGGGCCAGCGAAGCCCCTTTGCTGGGCGGGTTTGAGGAACGAGAACGCACCCCGACGTCACTCTGGCGCCGACCGGGACTCGAGGCTGGGATCGCCGTGAAGAGGGGTGCCCGAGGCAGGCGCCCGGCGTTGCTGTGCATAAGCAGGGAGGGCCAGACCTGGGGTTGGCCGGCGTGGACGGCACTGCCAAGAGGGTGTTGCAGTCCAGGGGTCGCAGTGGCTCCGACCGGGCGCTGCGGCTTTCCCACTTCCAAGCCCCAAGCTTTCCTCACCTGGGTCACCTTTGGAATCACTTCCTCCTGGTTTGTCCCTAGAGCATTTTCCATGTGTCCAGGTCGAGGGGAGGTGAGGTCTCCCTTGATGCATATCCTCGCTTCCAACCCCACCTCCAGGGAGCTCTCAGCATTTAGGTGTCCCCTGGGGTTCCGTGGCCACAGAGCAGAGGGCCCGAGATTGATCTCCCTGCTCCCCTTCTTGTATGCAACTGCTTTACGGAGGTGCCCACAGTGCCCAGCAGATGATGTCACGTGTAACAGTATTTGACACCTGCCTGCCAGACTTCATTGCCCTGGGTTGGATGCTGGGGAGGTCAACACATGCCCTGGGCACTCACTGAGCTCAGAGCCCGGGAGGGGCTGAGTGGTGGCCTTTGCTGCAGTGAGCATGTGTGAGCCCACACTTCCTGGACAGTCATGGAGGTGCATCAGCCACTGGCAGGGGTCCGGGACCCCCTGGGCACACTGAAAAAGTGATATCCAGAAGGGTCCCACAGACCCTGCCACTCCTGGTGGTGTCCCTGGGGAGCTGGGGTTGAGTCTGTTGAGGCTGGATCATTGTCAGGGCCAGAAGTATCCTCTCCTGAGGCTGAATTTCACTCTAGGCACTCCCTTTAGAGACTTATTTTACACCAGGTAGAAGGTACTGTGGCACCAGCCACCTTCCCAAGCGGGTGTTTCTCCACATGGTAAAATCAACAAAGCCTGGACAGTCTCGAGTCCCGCCTTTGTGCCATGGAGGGACACAGCAGCACCTCCTGGCCCTGGCCTCGGCACTTCCTTCTGGCAGGGACTGCCCGTGGTTGCACTTCCACCTCCAGGAGCCCCCTGCCCCTGGCTTCCTGGGACCTGGCCTACGGAGGTGCTTAGTCAATGTCAAAGGAATGAAGGTGGCTCACCTTCCCTCAGGCCAGGGCCTGAGAGCCAAGCCCCACCCACCACCCACCCCGGAAAGGGCCAGCCCCATGACATCCAGGGCCAACAGCTGGGGACAGTTTCCCAGGGTCCAGTCCCATGTGCCCACTGTTCACTGGACCCCCAACCCCAGTGGGGCCCGATGTCCCTGTGCTCCCTTTCCCAAGCCCCCTTCCGTTCCCACACCCACCACCACTTTCCTCCTTCGTCAGTTTCTTGTGGCTGCTGTTAACAAATTACCCCCAAAATTTGGTGGCTTAAAACAACACATTTATTTCTTCAGGGTTCTGGAGACAGAATTCCATAATAAAGCTGTCAGCCTCCTCCAGAGACCTACAGGAGGATCCTTCCTGCCTCTCCCAACTTCCGTTGGCTCCAGGTAATTCCTGGCTGTGCCTGGTCGCCGGAGTCTCTGCTCAGTCTTCATGTGCCGCCACCCCGTCCCCATCCCCCGTGCTGTGTCCAGTGTCCAGACCTCCTTTCTCTTATGACACGAGTCACTGCATTTAGGGCCACCCTAATCCAGGAGGTTTTCATCGCAGACTCCGTGCCCTAATTATATTTGCAAAGGCTCGTATTACAAATAAGGTCACATGCTGAGGTTTCAGGGGGACATGTCTTTTGGGGCCACCATTCAACCTGTGATACCTGGATTTGGGAACAGGGTGAGCAACCCCTAGGCAACTGGGTGAGCGATGCCAGTGCGCCCAGCCAGAGCCTTTTGCTGGGGGCCACTAGTCGCCCCTCCATCAGCAGAAGTCCTGAGCAGAAACCCATCGTCAAGGCCCGGTTGGTCAGAGCAAGGATTTTAGATCTGAAAAACCAATTGAGGATGAATGAAAACTTGAACTTTTTTCACTTTTTGCATAAAATTTTAGTATCTTAATTAGAGACTTTTTTAAGAGGGAAAAAAAAAGTATTTGGTCATTAGGACGACTGGGGTCTGTGAGGAAAAGGCCTTTTCTCACCCTGAGTGCTGGGTGAGGCCCCTCCAGTCCGGCTGCCCACCGCCGGGACCCAATGCTGACAGCAAGGGAGGCTGCCTGCTCCAGAGGACTGCCTCTGGGGGCTTCAGTCAGTCCAGGGAAGGCCTTGAGGTCACCAAGAGCTCCTGCCCCGTGCCGGGCCGGCCAGGGTTCCCACCCAACTGGGAGAGCCGGCCCCGTGCCCCACCACCCCTGCAGCTGAGCTGAGGGCCCACCCAGACCCTGACCTCGTAGGGCCCTGACCAGGCCTCCCAAGGCTGTAGGATGCCGGCGTCACTGGGGGCCCAGCCACGTCTGTGCTCAGGCAGCCTGGGAAGCCCATCCTGGGAGAACTGTCTCGGCTCCCTCAGCACCCTCTGGCCCGTGTTGCCTTGGGGACCATGGGGCCTCCTCACCTGCCCCTGCCCTTCAGCCTGTCAGGACATTTCTGTGCCCACTGCTCCTCCCTCAGAGCCCCCTCTTTTTTTTGAGACGGGGTCTCCCTCTGTTTGGAGGGCAGTGGTGCAATCACAGGTCACTACAGCCTCGATCGAGCTCCTGGCCGCAGGTGATTCTCCCACCTAGGCCTCCCAAAGTGGTGGGACTACAGGTGTGAGCCACTGCCCCCAGCCCTGGGAGCCCTTTTGAGGGCTTCTGGACCCAACCTTTGACCTCAGACGTGGCATGCTGGGGCTGGACGTTTGGGCTGTGTGGCTTGACCACCAGTGGTTTATGCAAAGCTCAGGCCCCGCTGGGCTCTGATCAACTCTGCCTCGTCTTGGCTGCCTGCAGCAAATGCTGGGGGTGGGCTCCTTGCAGGGCCCCCAGAGGGCTGCCAGCTTGGGGGTGTGCAGGTCCTCACCAGGGCCTTCCTCCCCTGTCCCCACTCTAACTCAGTGCCCTCTGGCCTCAGGCCCCCATTACCTGGTCCTGCCCCTAGTGTGCGCGAGTGGTCACATGCAAGGCCACTAGCAGAGGCTAGGCCAGGCTGCAGGCCACACAGACACCTCAGGACCATGCTGGCTCTGAAGGCCTGCGGCTCTGATCTGGTGGGGGAGGGACGGGAGTGGGTGGGGAGGGGGGCAGTCAGTGAGGGGTCAGCCTGGCCAGTGAGGGGCCTTTCCCAGGCCCATGCTCAGGCCTGGGCTCTATGGACATGGCTGGTCTGGGGGCTGGGCAGCCCCTTCCATTGCTGTCTCCTGGCCGCCCTGTCCTCTCAGGCCTCAATCTTTCTCACAGGCCTAGCCCAGCCTTGCAGGAGGTGGAATGTGTCCTTCAGCCTCGCTCAGGACAGGACACAGGGCCAAGGGGCCATGTGAGGGGCGGGACAGCCACCCCGGATCGGAAGCCTCCCTAAGGGTAGGCCTGGAAGGGAGGAGCAGCAGCAGGGTGTGTATGGGGTTGGGAAGGTGGTTCCTCAGGCTGGCCGCCCCTCCCGACCCCTGCCAAGAGCTCCCCAATGCGGAGCATGTTGCTTGTCCGGAGATTCAGAAGGAAAGGATTGCTCCAGCCCTCGTCCCTAGGTGGGAGCCCCTTGGCCACCCCTGGGAGAATCTGTGGCCACTGGACACCCCCAGGCCCTGACCCCAGCACAGACTGAGCCTCCTCAAATATGTGTGTTTCCAGTGTGGGCCTGGGGGCCCAGGTGGCAGCGCCCTCTCAGCTCAGTGCTTGTCTCCTCAGGTAGGGGACGCCAAGGATTGAATTCGGGGCCATGCCCACAAGCCCCAGGCTCAAACCCACTAGCGTGGGGTCCTGGACAGCCCTGAGCAGGGATCTCCTGGGACCTGGTTTCTGAGCAGCCCTTGGGCTGGGAGGAAGGAACCAGAGGCACAGAGTAGTGGGAGGTGGGAGCCCCTGAGTTACTGCCTCTCCCTGCTTAGTCCTGGCTCCTGGGGCTGCAGCTCCCAGGTCACACATGGTGTCTCTGGGGCACCGATCCTGCAGGGTCTTGGACAGAAACCACCGCTCCACCCACTGCCTGGGAGTGTGGGGTAACTGCTCCCAGACATGGGATGACTTAGCCAAGCTGGGACCGCCTCCCGCACCTCCTCACACCCTGCCCTTGGAGTGGTAAGTGGCCTGCCCCTCCCTGGCACTGGGGGTACACCTTGCACCCAGGGTGGGACATGGAGTTGAGTGCAACCAGGGCTCTCAGCCCTCCGGGTGGAAGGAATCCCCAGGTCATCGTGTCTCTGCCCAAATCCACGGGGACGAGCCCCCTTTTCTCTTCTGAGACCCAGTCCCAAGACCCAAGCCAAGGGTGACCACTCACACTGGCCCGGGCTCTCTTGGCAGGAGCTCCTGAAATCTGACTGGAAAATCCGTGCTTCCAGCGTCTGCGCCGAGCACTCCCCAGCACAGAAACTCCCCTAGCGCCCGTCAAAGGTAGGGCCCGGCGGGGTCCCCAACCAGGCTGGCACCTCGCCGTAGGGTCACAGCCCCGCCCACTGTCTTACCTGGCCTCAGGCAGCAGACTGCCTTCCCAGGCCCCAGGGCACTTCGCCGACCTTGGCCTTGGGCCGCGTGGGGGTGGCGCGGTGGCTTCTGCCGGCTCCGCCCCTGCCTCGCGGCGCCCGCCGGGGCCAGTTTCGCAAAGGGCCCGAGCGCCGCCTCCGCCGCATGCCCCCGGGCCGGCCGGAACCCGCGCGGGCCCTTTAAGGGCCGGGGGCGTGTAGCGGGCCCGCCCCCTCCCCGCAGCGCCGGCCGCCGGTAAAGTGCGAGCCCGGGCGGCGGGCGCCGGATCCGGCTGCGGGCGTGCGTCCGAGCGAACGCGGGGAGCGGCCCTTCATGCGGGAGCCCGGCGCGCCATGTACACCATCACCAAGGGGCCCAGCAAGCTGGTCGCGCAGCGCCGCACAGGTGGGCCGGGCGGGACGGGGAGCGACGCCGCGAGCGCCGGGGTCCGCGCGCCCAGGGGCGCGGCGGCGGCTGACGCGGCCTCCGGTGCCCGCAGGTCCCACGCAGCAGCAGGTGGAGAGCAGGCTCGGCGAGCTCCTGAAATGCCGGCAGCCCGCGCCGCCGACTGCGCCGCCCCCGCAGGCGCAGCCCCTCGCGCAGCCGCCGGGACCCTGGCCCCTGTCGAGGTGAGGCGCGCGTGGCCCCGGCGCGAGCCCGGCCCTCCCCGCACCCCGGCCGCCGCGAAGCCGCGAGGGTGACCTTGGGGGAAGGTTGGCGAGGCCCGGCCACATGCTTGGGGCGGGGCGGGGCGCGGCGGGCGGCCGAGGGGGCGGAGTGCGCCGGGCAGCTGGGGGCGCGCGCCCCTCTGCTCTTCCGCCGCACCTGCTGGGCCGGGTGTGCGCGGAGCCGCCTGGCCGCGTGGGGCCCCTGTGGGCCTCGGGCGGGGAGTCGCTGACCAGCCGGATCGCAGGCGCCCCGCGCGACCTTGGGCTGCGTGCTCGCGCCCCTTTGGGGCAGACCCAGGTCAAGGTTTGCGGAGAGCTGCCTAGGGCGCCGGCCCTCAAGGTCTCCTGGCGCCGTCGTCGCCGACTTCAGTGGGGGAGAGGTGCCTGCGTCTCCCTCTGGCCTTGTCAGGCCACTGCCCTCCCGCCTTCCACCCGGCACTTCCCGGGGCGCTGAGCTCCTCCTCCCCAGCGGACAGACGCTGCCACGTCCGGGCCCGTGGCTTCTGACTTTCCCAAGCAGTGGCTCTGCCCGGTGCCCTCCTGAGACCACAGGAGGCTCAGTCCTGACCACTTTGACCTCCTCCTGAGCATAACCTAGAGGTTACGTACCGCCCCAGGGCCGAGCCTTCTACTTCCTCAGCTCAACCACTCTTTAATCTTTTCGTTTATGTTAGGTGTTTCCCAGGCATGTGGACTTTGCTCTAACCCCACACAGGCCCCCGGGCAGCTGGGCTCCCGGCATTGGGGGGATCACATGAGTCTTGGTGGCTGTGCTTGGAGTGGGGTTCCGTTGGAGAGTGCCAGCCTGGCATGGGGGTTTTACACTCTGAGCATGAACACCCTCCCAGGGTGGCCAGGAGTTCAGAGTAGCTAAGGTGGGGTGTGTGTGGCTGGGTCACCCTCAGCCTTCCCTCTCCCGGAGGTGGGGGGCTTCCTGCTGGTGGGCACATCGACGCTTGGACAGGATCCTAGTGAAGGAAGCGTCCTAGGCCACAGGTGCGCCCTGGGGAGAGAGGCGAGCAAGGCCTGAGTGCTCCCTGGCACCCAGGCTGTGCTGGGCACTCCGCTCACATCAGCTTTGGTGCTCACGGCCACCCTGACTCCCAGGGAAGGAAACCGAGCACAGGTGCTTACCAGACATAGCCACCCAGGCAGGAAGCACCCTCCCACCTGGGGAAACACACCTTCCACCCCAAGGCCCCACTGCTGGGGAGGGCAAGGGCAAGGCTGTGGCAGGGTCGGGGGCGTGTCGGGGGAGAAGAGGGGTGCTCCCCAGAGGAGCCCTCAGCGGGCAGGGGTCTCAGTGTTCTCACCGGAGCCCTTAAAGCCCCCAGGAGGCCAAACCTGGTGTGGATGTCTAAAGTCTGCCTCAGCCAGCCAGGTGGGACAGGCAGGAGTCTGAGGGGGCTTGACTTCCCTGTCCTGCTGGGTGTAGAAGCCCTGGGCAGGGCAGAGCGTGTGCCAGAGGGGCTCATGGGGGCCTACCCTCCTGCTTCCTGAGGCCCCTTCCCAAGCCCTGGGCTAGGAGCTTCTGGCAGCTGTGGTGCCCACAGCCCTGCCTTGCACATTCATGGGGGGCCACTCTCTGTAATACCCCACTTTTTTTCTCCAAGTTCTCCCTTCTGGTGGTGGTGGTGGTAGTGGTGGGACAATGAGATGAACTAAGACGATATCCATTGTCAAGTAGAAGATAAAATGGGGCCCTGTGATCACCTGACCCCAAGGGCGGGCTGGGTGTGCAGGGACCGCCCTAGGAAGGAACCCCGGGCTGAGTCCACGTGGGAGAAGGGGGTGTGGCCTGTGGCTCGGCAAGGACAGGTCCAGGAGGCTGGCTGGGGCCGGAGCTTTGCCATGGGGACTGCTGTTAGACCTGTTGCTGCCACCGGGCCCGGTCACGGCACTTCCCTCCCAGCCCCAGTTCTTGGGCTGGACGGGAGGTGGTGGAGGGGTGAGAGGAGCGGATGCCCGTGTTGGGCACTGTGGGCTGGGGCTCCCTGTGGACAGCATTCCTGAGAGTGGGTAGAGGTTGGCCGCCGTCCACAGGTGCACGCTGGAGCAGGTGCCCTTTCCCCCCAGAGAGCAGCCGCCTTATGTAACTGCACCCTCTTGGGCATGGTGGGTGGGGCCCCATCTCAGCCCTGAGGCCACCACCTCTGGCCCTGCAATTCTGTCTCTTTTTTAATGTTGATACCCGGTGGCACTCTTTCCTGGAGAGTTTTCACCCTTCCAGGGTGGGAGTGGTTGCAGGCAAGGGGGCTTTCCAAGTGGACAAACCCTCCTTATTCCCTCTGGTTTGTGGGGAAACGCAGGCAGAGCACAGGTCTGCGAGGAGCCCCTGTCCCCCTCCCACCTCCACCTGCACAGTTAAGATTCTCTGCGGCCACCAGACCCTGCCGGCCCTGGGGCTGGCGGGACCCCGCGCCCCTCAAGACACTCCTCTTTGTTTTAGTGCCCCTCTCACCTGAGGAGGAACCCAGAGCGGCGGTGGGGCACCTGAGCCCAGGAAGGCGAGCAGGCCGGCCGGGACCGCGAGTGCCTGGCGGAGTGGCAGGCGCAGCCCAGGACTCCCGGCTCCCACCTCCTGCTGTAGGTGCGGGCCCCATTTTCTCCACGGCCCCCGTCCCAGGCTTCCTGTGTGCAGGGTTTGGCCAGCTGCCGCCGGCTGGGGTGACCCATCCCTGCCCTGGGCCCACCTGGCAGAGACAGGCCCAGTGGCCCCCTGGACATCGTGTGCAGTGCCATGGGGGTGCCATCTCATTCTGCATTGCCCCTGTCTTGGGCCTGTGGGGAGTGGGCTGGGGTTGCAGCTATACTCTTACCACTCAGGGACTGCCCATCCTGGCACTTGGCGATCACCCCCAGGGACCTGGGGGCAGCTGGGGAGAGGGAGGGGCAAAGGCTGCCCTGTTCTTGTTTGGGTCTGATCTTCCATTGGGGGGGCATCATTGGGCGGAGAAGCTTCTCTGGGACCAGGACGTGGCCAAGAACTGTGCCCAGTGGGTGGGGTTGCACAGAAACCTGGTCACGGCTCAAGCCAGAGCCGGGGCTTCTGGAGGTCTGGCCAGTCCGCGGCAGGGGTGCGGGAGGCAGATGGCAGTACGGGCACCAGTTACGATCCTCAGAGGGGCACTTGGTGGACCCCCTGACCAACCGTCACTCACCTCCCTGGGGGCTGAGGATAGCAGGTGTGAGCTGTGCTGCCGGTGGCTCGGGGCCTGCAGGAGAGAGGCCTGGGCCACCAGCCACTGCAGGTAGCCGCTCTGGTTCAGGAAGTGCCTTGGCCGGCCTGCTCTGGGGATGGTGGTCGTGGCCCAGGGCTGCTCCTGAGTTGTGCCAGGCAGCACCCAGGCCTGGGATGGGCGCTGACCACGTCCTTCTCCTCTGGCTCCTGCAGTTCCGGGCCGAGGCTCGTGTTCAATCGTGTGAATGGCCGGCGGCCCCCTGCCACGTCCCCATCTCTCGAGGGGACCCAGGAGACCTACACGCTGGCCCACGAGGAGAACGTCCGCTTTGTGTCCGAAGGTAGTGAGGGGGCCCAGAAGGGTGTGGCCTAGGCCACTGGGTCTCAGTGTGGACCCGGGATGGCCCTAGGCCCTCCTCCCACTGCAACCCGACTCCCAGTAGCAGAGACTGTGCTTGTCCTTGGCTCTATGCCTGTTTGTCTTGTGACCATTGAGCAGGCTGCCCGTTCCCTGTGCTGGGCTAGAGTCCAGGGTGACCGCCAGGCCCTAGGGTGGGAGATGGGGTGCCAGAGACCTGGCTCGGCCTGACTGCCCCACCCCCACAGCCTGGCAGCAGGTGCAACAGCAGCTGGATGGTGGCCCAGCCGGTGAGAGTGGGCCGAGGCCCGTGCAGTACGTGGAGAGGACCCCCAATCCCCGGCTTCAGAGTGAGCCCCCAACCCTGTCCCCTGGGGAATTTCCTCCCTGCCCCTGTTCCCCCCAGGGAGTGCCCCCCACCCCTCTGATCCTGACCTGGACCCCTGCCAGGTTATAGCCCCAGGGGATTGGGGAGGGGACTCTTGGCGCCAGACTCCTTCTTCCTAGTGCCTTCTCTGCTTGGAGTCCAGGTGAAGGGCTGGCGGGGTCGGAGAGGAGAGATGCCCACCTATCTGGGGGGCAGCATCACTGCCCAGCCTTCTGCTCTGTCCACAGACTTCGAGCCCATCGACCTGGATGAGTGGTGGGCACAGCAGTTCCTGGCTAGAATCACCAATTGTTCCTAGTGGCTGCCTGGGAAGGAATGCTGCCTCGGTGGACCCTTCACCAGAAGAGGACCTTGGTGCCCCATCCGCCCACTGCGGCCTGGCTGGGCGCCAGCCACACCTGAAGTGCCAGCATTTGGACTTTTGCACCTGTCGTTTCCTTGGCCCTGCTGTCCCAAGCTGCCGGGGGCCAGGGGCCAAACCTGCCTGACCTCAACCCTGCTCACTGTGCCTAGGGACCAGCCCCTGGGGCTGGCAGGGAGGAGCTCCAGTCTAATAAAGTTGAGAAACTGCCCTTTCAGAGTGGCTTTGACTTGGGAGGGGGGGCGGAGTTCTCTAGTCCCCAGTACTCTGGTCCCCCAAGCCAGCAGAGGCTGCCGCTCTGCCCAACTCAGGCCCTTGGCACCTCACCCAGCTGTCCTCCTGACAGAGGCTGGGGTCCTTGGCCGGCTCCCTTTGCTTGGAAGTGTGTGGCCCCGACTCTGCCACATCCAACTCCACTCATCTTCCTCTCCTGTTGGCATTGCCTGGTGCCGCAGCCAGGCCTCAAGGCCCAGAGACGTTAAATAATGCCATGGAATGGGGTCCTAGGCCGCTAGCACTGGGGCTAGGTCTCAGAATGCCTGATCCCACTCTGAATCCACCAGACCTGGCTGCAGGACACTGGGCAAAGATGTCCCACAGGTCTAGGAGTGTGTGCTGACCTGCTGGGACACGTGTGGGAGCCAAAGCCTGTGGGCACCTGTGGGGCACGGCAATGCTCTGTTGAGGAGCAGGGTGACCTTGCCCGCCTGCCACTGGAGGAGCCTGGGTGTTGGCCAGGTGCTTCCAGAGGGCTGGAAAGCAGCAGGCATCCAGAGGAGCCCCTGACAAGTGCAGCCCCACAAATGCAGGATGCGCCGCATCTACAGATGGGCCCCAGAAGGATCAGCAAGCGCCCCTGGGTGCCACAGCTGGTCGCGCTAGAGCGCAGGCCGGGCGGAATCTTGGAGCGGCCCTGAGCTGGGGCGGGTGCCCGGGCCGGTGCCCCGAAGCGTCCTGGCGCCGCGCGTCCACGCGGTCCCCGGGCGCCGCCATGACGGCGGAAGTGGCGCCGTTGCTAGGCGGCCGTTGCTAGGCGCCGCGCTGCGTGCCCTGCGTCTGGCGCGGCAGCCGAGGCGGGAAGCTCGAGCCGTGGCGCCATGGCCTCGGGTAGCGGCGCGCGCGGGTCCCGGGGTCCGGGCGGGCCGGGGCGGGGTCTCGGGGTTCCGGGGGTGGCGGCCGGAGCGCGCAGTGGCCCTGCTTGGGCCCCGAGGTCAGAGCCCCGGCCTGGGCCCGCCGTCCGCCCGCGCTGCTGCTGGCGTCGCTGGCGGCGACACTGGGTGGCCCGCCCTGGGGCCGGCTCCTCACCCCTGGCGCCCGTCCCCGCAGCGTGGCAGCAGCCCTTCCTCAACGTCTTCAGACACTTCAAGGTGGACGAGTGGAAGCGGTCCACCAAGGAGGGGGACGTGGCCGTGGTCACGGTGCGTGGGCCGGGGGACCTGGCGGCAGGAGCCCAGCGCCCTTCCTTTCTACTGGGGACCTCCCCGCACCGCCTGAGGGTCACCGGGTCGGTGCTTCTCGGGGTGCCCCCGGCCCGTCAGTGGACGCGGGCTGCCGTCTCCCCAGGACAAGACCCTGAAGCGCAGCGTGTATCGCATCCGCGGCTCAGTCTCTGCCAGCAGCTACATCCAGCTCCCCAGGACCGGCACACAGTCCCTGGGGCTGACGGGGCGGTACCTGTACGTGCTCTTCCGGCCCCTGCCCAGCAAGCACTTTGTCATCCACCTGGACGTGTCCACTGAGGTACAGAGCCCGGGTCTGGGCTGCGTAAAGGGGCCCCCGCCCCGCCCCCGCGTCTCCTTAAAGCCACTTCGCCCTGCAGGACAGCCAGGTCATCCGCATGTCTTTCTCCAGCCTTTTCAAGGAGTTCAAGTCCACGGCCACATGGCTTCAGTTCCCCTTTGTCTTCGAGGCCAGGAGCTCTGGGAGAGGTGACACTGAACCTGGGGGCCCAGGGGCGATGGTGCTGGCCCAGCCAGGCTCTTGTGTGGCCGGGGGCTGTGACAGCTCGTGGGGCGCGGGTCACAGCTGTGGGAGTCGGGCTGTCAAGAGGGGAGGTGCTGACCCTGAGTGCCCATCCTGCAGACCTGGCGGGTGTTGCGCCCCCAGGCGCCCGCTGGACCTTCCTGCAACTCGACCTGCAGGACATCCTTCTGCTCTACCTGAACCGCAGCTACAGCCACCTCAAGAGTATCAGGTTGTGCGCCAGCCTGCTGGTCAGAAATCTCTACACCAGTGACCTGTGCTTTGACCCAGGTGAGGGCCGCGTGCACACCCTGCGCTCAGCAGTAGCTGGCTGCCTTCCCAGCCTCTGTGCTGGTCTCCACTTCCTCGCCCCAAGTTCTCAGCCCGGCAGAGGCCCAAGTCCCGGCGTGTGATGAAGATGCCTGTGCCACGCGGTCTCGGAGCTCCGGCTTGGTGCAGCTGGAGGCCCGAACCTCCCACCGCCACAGTAGCCCTGGGGTGGAGGTGGTGGGTGCCTGGTGTTGAGTCCCACCAGGCCCAGGAGAGGTGGTTGGACAGGCTTCCCTTGATCTGACGTAAGCTTGTTCCTTGCAGCTGTCACTGTCACTGGGGCCCAGAAGGCCAAGCTGCCTGTCACTCCTGTGCCTCGAGAGATGGCGTTCCTGGTGCCCAAGGGGGAGAGTTGGCACAACCGCTATATCCACGTCCGGTGAGTGGCTCAGCCTCTCTCAAGGGAGACCTCTGGTGCACAGAGGGCAGGTGGGCCCTGGGCCCCCCAGATGTTGACTCTCCATCCACCTGCCTAGATTTCCACGTGACAGCATGGAGGTGCCTCCAGGGCAGGTTCAGAAGAGCTGTTCTCCTCCAGAGGCAGGTGGGCCCTGGGTCAGAGTGGACCTAGGTTCAGGCCTGCAGGCACGTGCAGCTTGGTGGGAGGGGAGGATTGGGAGGGGACCCAGTGGTGTTGGGGTTGCAGCAGCATGTGCCCAGAGCAGCTCGCAGGCAGGTGCAGGGACCGGGGCAAGCCCGCGGGATGCAAACTCCCAAAACCATGTGGGAGGTCTGTTCAAGGGGTGCCTGGGGGTCCTAAGTTTCTGAGTTGGAAAAGGGGGGTTCCCAGGGCTGGGGTGGAGGGTGAGCAGCAGTGTTGGTGTGGATTCTCCCCTGCAGAGCAGGCGAGGCCCGGGAACGTTTGTGGCCTCCCCGGCCAGTGCCTCGCAGCCTCCTCCCAGGCACCTTGTACACTGCTCAGCCAGTTACTGGGGCTCTTGGCTCCGTTGCAGTCCCCCTGGGCCCTGTGCCACGGCTTCTTCCCTGCCTGGTGGCCGTCAGCAAAC
>RJWJ010020646.1:0-28994 GCA_004363605.1 Indri indri | reverse complement strand
TTTTTTTGAGACAGAGTCTCACTCTCTTGCCTGGGGCGAGTGCCATGGCATCAGCCTAGTTCACAGCAACCTCAAACTCCTGGGCTCGAGCAATCCTACTGCCTCAGCCTCCCAAGTAGCTGGGACTACAGGGGCATGCGCCACCATGCCCGGCTAATTTTTTTTTCTATATATTTTTAGCTGTCCAATTAATTTCTTTCAATTTTTGGTAGAGACGGGGTCTTGCTCTTGCTCAGGCTGGTCTTGAACTCCTGAGCTCAGGACTATCCGCTCGCCTCGGCCTCCCAGAGTGCTAGGATTACAGGCGTGAGCCACCGCGCCCAGCCTAAGGCTGCATTCCTTTATCAAGCTAGCCATTCATCCATTCAGAATTAAAATTCAGAAGTCAAACGGTTATCTCAAAAATGTATTTGTATTGAAATCTGGCCGAGTGCGGTGGCTCATGTTGTAAGCCTAGCACTCTGGGAAGCTGAGGGGGGAAGATCATTTGAGGTCAGGAGTTCAAGACCAGCCTGAGCAAGGGCAAGACCCTGTCTCGACTAAGAATAGAAAAAAATAGCTGGGTGCGGTGGCACTTTCCTGTGGTCCCAGCTACCAGGAAGGCGGAGGTAGGAGGATCACTTGAGCAGAGGAGTTTGGGGTTGCAATGAGCCATGATGATGCCACTGCACTCTAGCCTGGGTAACAGAGCAAGACTCTGCCTAAAAAAAGAAAAAAGAAATCTTGGTGGAAACCTCATCTAATTTCTCAGAGTGTCAAGATGTGGTGCACACTGTCTGGAGGATGGGCACGCTTGTAGCTCTGACTCAGGTAGTGCAAAGACAATTTATGTAACCAAAGCGTTTGTACCCCTGTAATAATCTGAAATTAACAAAAAGCAGATTGTACTGGATATTATATAATATCTTTAAAAATTGACAGACTAATACAAAATCTTTAAATACTCACATTTAGTAAAAAATAGTGGTAGCTCAAATTTACTTAATGTTAAAAACCAGGCACTATTTTAAATATTTATCTCCATTAACTCATTATAATAACCCATTACCTTTTTCAATCAATCCTCTGAGAAAGGTACTATTACCCTGATTATGTTAGTAATTTAAAAAAAAAAGCAAGGTATAGTCCATGAAGATTAAAATACCTAAATTAAATAACTTAACTTTTATCCAATCCATAAGATAGAAAAGCTTAAAATCTGTGGCTTTTTAGAACTGAAAGATATATTCAAGCATCCTTGACAAAGCATCTCATTTTACCAATGAAGCAATTAAGTCCCTGTATAGGCCAAAAACAAGACAATCAGATCCAAGCCCTTCTTCTAACTCTTCATTCATTGCCTTAATATAACCATGTATTTTATTACCGATGTGAGAAAAACAATAATATCTATGTCCAATGGTTGCTTTGAGAAGTAATTGTTTAATTCACATAATTCACATAAAACAGTACCTGGAATATAATTAGCAGTCAATCAGTTTGGGCTAATATAGTGTTGACAAGTGATTAATTTTTCTCACCTTAAAATATTTCATTGCTTCTGAAATTCTCAGATTCCTTTCATGTTGTTCTATCATCTTTAGTCTTTAAATATTTTAAAAGTAAATTAATTACATAAATGCTCAAAGCCTGAAATCATTTGCTTGCTAATGACCTAAAAAAACTAAGAATTATCTAAAACTGTTTTTGTCCTGTTAAAAGTTAAAAATGGGTGTTTATATGCACTGACCCTATACTTCTGGCAGTCAATTATTATATCTAAACAATTGAATGCTGTTTTGAACATCATCATCATTTGTTTTTCTAATAATTATGTAGGATTGAAGTTAACCCTAAAGCAATAATATACACCTGCTTTTTTTTTTTTTTTTTCCTGGTGTAGAATACTTTTCTAGTGCTCAACTGCTTTTCAGTGCAATGCTGCTAAAGATAGGAGGAGGCAGGGAGACTTTGAGAAAAAGGGTCTACATATGTCCAGATCAGTCTCTGGGGATGGGTGAATTTTTAGTTTGAAAATGCCCTCACCTCTAAACTGATTATATCCTTGAAGAACACACCCTTGTTCATAGCCATTATGAATACAGTCTTAAGGAAATATGATTAATCCTGACACTAAATAGAAGACTGGGGTTAAGTTATGAATATATGTTTTAAAAAAGATGAATGATTAACTTTTGAATAAATTAATGAAATGTTTTAAAATAAAACCCAGATAAAATTTAAAACTTTAAGAAAAATGTAAAATTCATAGGTTCAGTTTTCTCAACAAAAAACACCAAAATATTTGTAAACAGAATATCAATTGAAATTTCTAATTTTCATCCAGATTTTTAGCATTATAAAACACAAATTCTCAGCTTCTTTCATTTCGGGGTGGAGCTCGGGTGGTTTAGGAAAAACTCATGTAATATTTATAATATCACTTTGTGTTCAGGAAATTGCAATTCCATTATCAACTTCTTTATCAAATTCTGAGCTTCTATTCCATCTCTATTTATTAAACATACTCTGATGGAAAAACGTGGTTTGTATTCACATTCATGAAGAGTTCTCTAGAACATTTCATATAAGAAATGGAAAATCCCACAAGTAATTACTTATGTCATTTTTTCCCACTATGAGGTCAGTGTGTGCTATGTAAATCTAGAGTGTATCATTTTACCATTTATGTAGTAGACATTTACCATAGTTATTAAATATTAAGTTAAAATGCTCATGGTATAGTCTTGTCAGCTTTAAAACTATTGGATGCCAGGCGTTGACTAAGAAATTCCTGTTTTTACTAAAATATTCTCCAACATGAACAGCTGTGTTTTGTCAAGAGTTTTAAAATCCATAGCATTCAGTTCCTTCTTCCCTTCTTACATTCTACATGCACTCTCGGATGCCAAAATGTATTAGGTTATTAAGTATGAAGTGTCCAATTTCTTTAAGTACTAAGTTTGACAGTTGATATCTCTGACATTTCACTTTGACACTTGTTTTACTTTTATCATAAAGGTACATCCTCATTCTTTCAAATGCATGGTTTGACTTGTGGTTATCCATTTCAAATTTATTTTTAGAGCAATTTTGTGAAACCATGAATAAGTCAAAAATTCGTGTTAAATTCTTGAGTTCCATCATGGAACCAATGCAGCACAGACAGCTCAAAAGATCAACAAAGTTTTTGTGAAAAATGTGGCTAATCAACAAACAGTACATCGATGGTTTGAGAAGTTCTGTTCTGGTGATTTTAATCTTGAAAATGAGCCATGTGGGCTACCTGAGACCAAGGTGGATAATGAGGAGCTGAAAGCTGTAGTGGAAGTGAATCCATCTCAACCTACATGTGAATTAGCAGCAAGGTTTGACATTACTATTCCAAGAATATTGGATCATTTGAAACAAATGGGCAAGGTAAAGAAGCTGGATAGATGGGTACTGCATGAATTAAACAAGGATCAGAAGAAAAATTGTCTGGAAGCTTGCCTTTTTTTGCTGTCACGACATAAAGACAAACCATTTCAAAATCATATTGTTACACATGATGAAAAATGAATTATTTTTGACAATTGCAAGCATTCAGCACAATGGTTAGACAAAGATGAAATGCCAAAACCCAGTCTAAAACCAAATATTCATCAAAAACCGCTAATGGTGTGTGTTTGGTGGTCCAACGCTGGTATTATCCACTACACTTTCATGAAAAGTGGTCAATCCATTACAGCAGATGTCTACTGCAACTAATTGGGCTAAATGATGAGGATGCTTGTGATTAATCAGCAGATATTGGTCAATAGAGACAGGCCAATACTCTTGCAAGACAATGAATGCTCGACCGCATGTCACACAAACGATGCGGCTCAAAACTACAGAGGCTGGACTTGGTAACTCTCTGTTATCCACTGTATTCACCAGACCTTGCATCAACTGACTACCACTTCTTTCAGGCTTTGGATCACTTCATGCAAGGAAAAATATTCAATTGTCAACAAGCTGTGGAAAATGCCTTTTGCAGTTTCATTGCCACTCGCTCTCCAGGAGTCTTCACTGCTGACATAAACAAGCTACTGTTAAGATGGCAAAAGTGTGTTGATAGTTTAGGTGCATACTTTGATTAATTGTACTACTTCTTGTTTGAGAAATAATAAACTTTTGATTCAAAATCAGACATTTCATATTTAATGACCTGATACATCTGAGAAACAAAAGGTGCAGAGAGATGGGGAGAAGCAGAGGGAGAGAGAGAGAGAAAACAAAACAGATCGTGGCCAACTCAGAGCATTTTCTTCGGAGCTTTTCCTAAACCATGTAGAAACAAGAGAACTAATGACAGTGGTTATTTTCATCTGTAAGCTATTTGTATTTTTCAAAAAATATTGCATAATTTGGAAATTTTAAAGATTATGAGGGATTTTTCTTAATTTAAATTAGAGCAGTTCAGACCCCTCTTTAAGCCTAATTCAAACAAGTGATTAAATATTTATATCAAAATATACTAAGATTCTAAAGAATTTAATTTATCTTACTATGGTCATTACTAACCCAAATCACATAATCCATATTGTCAAAATGAGAACAGCATGCATGTCTCATGTTAAGCAAGTTTATTTCTCTCCTCTTATTAACAAATATAAGCAAATTGCTTGTATTTAACATTCTCTCTTCTTTAAAAATTTTGTTTACATTTTATAGACAACAGTACCTAAAGAATATTGTAAGTTAAAAAAAATCCAATAATTATCTTTACTAAAAAATTTAGTAACAGGCTTTCCAGTTAAAGAAGATAGAATAAAGGCACATACTTAAATTTGTTTCATTCCCAAAACCCTACTGTTTAATAAAATAACAGTAAATGGGGTCTTATTTTTGTTTAAGTCACAAAGCACTTAAAAGGACACAGAGAACAGGAGAGGAAACATTAAAGTAATTTTAGGAGCTGGAGAAGAGATGTATAAATCATAATTGAATTAACACACCCAAGGAAGCTCAAACCTAAACCTCAGTCCTAAAGCCACAGTGGTAGAAATACAGCAACCCAAGTTATAACACAGAGACCCAAATGTTCAAGGATTTTTAGCATCCAGTATTTCTCAGAAAGAGGGGGTGACAGTGAGGCCATGCTAAATCAAATAGATCGAAAGATTTTTTAAAAAATACTTAAATTTCTAAAGACCTTCTCCCACTCTGCACTGCCAGGAAATTACTCTTCTTTTATGGTATCAGAAGTCTGGAGTTTTATTCTCTACAGAGAGTGAAATGCAGACATCAGACATAATTGAAGGACTGGGTATATTTTTGAAAAAGAAATAATTAAGTAAAATTTGTTGTTATACTTAATCTTGAGATCCCCATTCTCCTTCCCTAATCCTTCCAATTGGTTCCTAGAAGACTGGTAAGTGGCTCATAATTTTCAGAAAGGAGACTGAAAGTCTTCTATGAAGAATGTAGTCACCCCAAAAATATAAATCCCAAGATAAGGATTCTCACAGCCAGAACATCCTAAAATGAAATTCACAGTTAACAAGCCCTTCCCATAAACATCAAGCACCTAATCAGTTTTAGTGCTTAATATTAAATATGCCAAAGACTGTTAAACATTTCAGTTAATCCTTGAATACAAAAGACAAAGATGAAACAAATACCCAAAATAGCAAAAAACAACTAGAAGGAGGCATAGTCTATGAGTTGCGAACAAAATATTGAAAGAACTACTACTCTTTTCTATCAATATAAGAAAGCTTACATCTGCAAGAAAATAGCATTGCCCTATATAATAACACAGGTAACTAAAAAGAGTTGTGAGAAATTAATAATACAGTAGTATAAATGAAGGAAGAAAGGTAAAGTTAAGAATTTTCTAGAAAATAGAGCAAAGAAAATTAAAAATTAGGAGAGTAAGGATAACATTATTAATCATTTTAGATGATCCAATTAAAAATAACGAGTTTCAGAAAGGTAAACTAAAATAGAAGAAAGAAAAATAACAAATAAGTAATTTTAAAATATCATGAAAACTGAGAGGTATGACTTTCTAGATTGTAAAGGATCGCTGATTACCCAACAAAATAAACGGTAAAAGAAAAACAAACATTAATACTTCCCATCCTGAAATTTTAGAGCATGCAAAATAAAAAAAAAAAAACTATTCTAAAAGCTTTCAAAGAGGAATAATATTAGTTATTTAATATAAAGAATCTATAGACAGAATAAGGACATTTCAATAGCTATGGAAGCTAAAGAAATAAACAAATCCTTCAATGTCTGTGGGAAAGTAACTTCCACTTAAAATTACATATTTTATCAAATTATCTCTTAGATGTGAAAATAGATTAAGGACATTTTTAGTATGCAGAATTCCCCCCAAATTAGCTGGGCCACTTTTCTCAGACCCTGAGAAAGTATTAGGAGAGTAAATTGCTTAGATTTAAGTTTTGTTTACTCAACAACCTTCTTAAATTGAAGAGAAAATAATGCCAAATTATGTATATATACACTGTTCCTTTATTCATAAGCTTAAACCAACAATCAGGTATCATTATATATTTCTGAATTATCATTAAATGGTATAAAAAGCTGACCCAAGTTAAAGAAAATGATGTCCAGGAAGTAGGCAAAATACAAACACTATGGGAGGAAAACTGACAAAAAACTTGTGAAAATTTTCCCTGAAATTAAGGAAGAATTGAATTTTCCAAGATTGAAAAGGCCCATCTTTATTTAGGAAAATACTGATTTAAAAATCATCTACTCTGAGACAAATACTTGAATTTCAAGGATAAAGAACTTTTCAAATATTTGGAAGGAGAAATAAGGGCACTCATACCTCTGTGTACTCCAGAGCCATGATGATTCATTGTTCCATGAAGATACTGGAGCAATGACTGTACAATTATGAAGGCCCAAGAAAAAAGCAAAATAAAATTTTTATTTTATTCCTTTTTGTACTATTGGAATTTTTTTAAGCATATGCATTTCTAGAAGTTTAAAAAGTATCAGTATATGTTTACTGGTGCAGAATTCTGGACCTGTATTTGTTAGCATTAGGTTCAGCTACATGTAACAAAGCCAAACCAAAATGAAATCAAACAAACAAACAAAATGTATACTGGATAAGAAAGTTAGTTTATCTCTTGAAGCATTTTCAGTCGAGGCCTTCTCTCCTAGAATCTAGGTTCACACTAGTTTGATATTCCAAGATGATTTTCTCAGACTAGGCCATCATATCTAAATTCCAGATGAGAAAAGAGATAAATAAGAGACTAATCATTCCCTTTTAAGGACACTTTCCAGAAATACAACAAAAAAGATCTTCTTACCTCTTACTGGTAAAAACTCAGTAACGCTTATTTCAAGGGAAGCTGGGAAATTAAATTTATTTTATAGACTTTGAGACTTTACACTATTTTGTTGAAATACAACATTATCAAAAATGCATAGAAAAATGCTTATAACATATCTCTCAGGGAAAAAGCATTAACTTTATGCTATGCTTAATATGTAAAATTTTGTCTGCAAATGGACACTGGCTGAAATGTAAACATGAAAAAAGTAAAACTGCTACAATTGCTGGAGGTCATAAAGTTATAAATTTACTTTTTCCTTTTTATCAAAGTTAGAGTTCTACAATGAATATTTTTGAATGTTTTGTCAGGGCAGTTGGAAAGAGAAAAAAGAAATCTTAAAATTTTATATTTTGACTATTGCAAGTTATTGAATAAGTCTTTGAAGAGCAGTGATGATTAGAGCACTTCAAGCAATGAGCATCTTCAACTGGAACAAAGAAAATATACATTGAAAATTCTATTTTATGTTGTTCTTTTAAATTCTGTCCTGTAGCTGTGAGCAGTTGATGTGCTGGTGGGAGCTTAGAAGTCATTATACAAACCACTTCCATTTTTAAAAGATTGTTGATAAATTATTTATTTACTGATAATAAATTGAGGCATTTTTAATGATATAAACCAAATATATTTCTTTTTTTATACTGATTTAGAAAATTTTATGATTTTTGAGGTTGCCAGAGTCTGTCTTTCCCATCATATAAATATGAAAGACATTACTATTGTTCACCAATATCTGACCTCACCCTCACCTTCCAGGTTATATGAGGATATACACCCCCTTTCTCAAGTTGAGACGTGGTCATGCAAATACTTTTGATTGAAGATCTGTAGGTAGAAAATGTGTACCTCACTTTCTGGCTGGAGAACTTAATTGACAGAGACCAGTCTCACTTTTCCTGCTATGGTGATTGTGAAAGACTCATTAACAAATGACTCCGATGAGCAAAGCCCCTGTCAGCCCTTTTGGACATGTATCCAGTGAGAAATAAACTTTTGTTGTATTTGGCCACTGAGAAAAGCGCATATTTGTGCCCACAGCATAACCTAACCTAACCTGATATAAAAGTAATATATAAATCAACAACTATATAGAAGTTAAAGTTTGGATATCCTGAGGGGACCACGTTTGCTTTTCTGCATATTAAATTTAAAATTAATTATCTATAACCATTGCCAAATTGGAGTTGTGCTCTACTTTTTTTTCCAAAAGAAGAATCATGAATTCCAGAATTTTAAATATAATTCCCCTTGTCATACAATGTTGAACTCCACTTTCACTAAAATTCACAAATTATTTTCTGTGGTACAAAACATTATTACAAAACAAGCTTAAAACAGAAAACTCAAGCATTATTTGCATTTTTGACCTTAATATTCATTTAGCTGTTCAAATTTTAGCAACATGGAGTTAGAGGGGTCAGTTTTAAACAACTATATATTTATAAGTCTGTGTATATGTATATATATATTTATATATAATTTGCATCTAATTAACATAACACTATGAGGTCTGTCCAGAAAGTATCCAGCCATTGTTAATATAACTAGAATGGTTTGTGCGACATCCATGTAACCTGGCAGAGAATGAAAGTAGACTGGAATGTTCATGTGTGAACAATGACGACTTCACTGTACTGGTCAGCGGGGCTCTACATGACATTGAGTGAGCATGTGTGCTGTGTGGCTGTGGCATTCAAAATGACTGAGCAAGTAGAGCAATGAGTCTGCATCAAATTTTGTGTTAAGCTTAAACATTCCTCCTCAGAAACTATTCAGATTATTCAGAAGGCTTTTGGGGATGATGCAATGAGTGCAACACAAATAAAAGTGTGGCACGAATGCTTCAAAGATGGTTAAGAATCTGTTGAAAGTGCTCCAAGTTCTTAAGGCCTGCATCAAGCAGAACACCTGAGAATGTTGAATGTGTATGGGTTGCATTAAGAGACACTGGGAGAACTGTGTTAGGTCCCAAGGTGCCTACTTTGAGGTGGACTGATGAGTCATTGTCCTATGTACAATGTTTCTTGTATCTTGTATCTTCTTTAATAAATGTCTCTATTTTTCATATTTCATGGCTGGACACTTTCTGAACAGACCTCATAAAACATAGTCTATTTTAGTTATTTGGTTTATTGAGTTCTGACAATTGTATAACTGTGTGGCCACTATCCAAAACAAGATAAAGAACATTTTCATTACCTCAGAATATTCTCTTTTGTTCCTTTCTGGTCAATCTCCCTCCCGCATGCTCAAGGAAACTTTTCTAAAATCTATTATAATAGATTAATCTTTTCTCTTATTCATTTTATATCTATGGAGCCATACAATTGAACTCTTGTTTCTAGCATCTTTTGCTTGACATAATGTTTTCATAATGATCCATGCTGTTACATTTATCTAATTCATTCTAATTGCTGAGTAACATTCCATTGTATGGATATACTACAGTTGACTTAACCTTTTTTTCTATTGGTGGCTATGTGGGATTATTTCCAGTTTTCACCTATTATAAATAAGGCTGCTATAAATATTTTTGCATAAGTCTTTTTGGCAAAATACAATTTCACATATCTTGAGTAAGCATCTAAATGTGAAATTGCTGAATCATACTGTAGAGATACATTTAACTGCAAATAGTTTTGCAACATGATTATAATATTGTACATACCTGTTGTGGGTTGAATTGTGGTACCCTTGAAATTTATATGTTGAGTCCTAATCCCCAGTAATTCAGAATGTGACCTTCCTCAGAAATAGGGTAATTAGTTAAGTTAAAATATGATCATTACAGCGGACCATAATCCAGTATAACTGGTATTCTTATAAAAAGAGGGAATTTGGACACAGATGCAGGTATAGAGGGAGAATGCCATGTAAACATGAAGACACCATTTACAAGCCAAGCAGAGAGGCCTGGGAGAGATCTTTTTCTCATAGCTCTCAGTAGGAACTAACCTTGCTAATGGTTTGACTCGAGACTCCTAGCCTCCAGAACTGTGAGGCAATAAATTAGTTTCTGTTGTTTGAGTCACCCAGTTTATTGTACTTTGTTATGGCAGCCCCTGCAAACCAATACAACACCCTTTGGCAATATTTGAGAGTTCTAATTGGTTCATATGCTCAATAATATTTGTTGTCATTAGTTTTGTTTGTTTTTGATTAGCCTTTTTAGAGGCATGAAGACTATCTCATTGTTTTATTTTGTGTTTCCTTGATGACCAAAGATGTTGACCATATTTTCATATATATATATATATATATATTTGCTAATTTCTTACCTTTGGTAAAGTATCTCTTTGTAAGTTTCTGTCATTTGTTTTTACTGGGTTATCAATCTTTTGTTGTTTACTTATAGGATCATGAGGAGGTTCTGGATACAAGCCCTTTTGGGAAGCCATATATTCTGAATATATAGCACAATGTAAACATTATCCTCTAAGTTGTCTTTTGATGAGAAAAATCTTTAAAATATTTTTTCTTTTGGTGTTAGTGATTTCTGTATCCTTCCTGTTATTTTTTTATCTATTAAATAGGTCAAATATAACATATATGCCAGTTTTTGCATGACTAAGAGGTAAGTTACAGAAGGCCTCTTTTCTAAGCCAAATTTTCTTAATAAAGTTACTATTAGAAGTGTCAGAAAATTAAATTACAAGATATTTTTTAATTTCTTGAGAAACTACTTTATAGCCAGTTTACTTGTTACTTTCTTTTGAAAGCAAACTAATTCAGATTTTCTTAATGCCAAAATTAATATCAAGAATTAATTTGAAAATGACTAGAATTATGGAAGGATTTTTAAGGATTTGTTTTTTTACTAGAAAGCAGAATGCATAATCTTTTAAGCAATTCAATCTTATCTTTCTTATGTAAATTTTTATAGTTTCACATATAGAATTTTGGCAATAGCATAATAAGAAAGATATTTTTTCATTTAAGTAGAAATTTATAAGTATTACAATTTTACTATGATTAATGTGGTTCAACTACAAGAAGAAAAATTCAGATTTCAAAACCCAAATTATTTTTTATATTGGCTGATTTAATTATGTTTTCTTAATAAACTGTACAAATAAGAAGTCCCAGATCATTTAAAAAAAAAAATAGTGGTAGTGATAGATGACGTCCAAAATCTCAGTGTTACAGATATCAAGCAAATAAATTAAAAATAAGTCACAATATGCAGACGTGTAGGAGAGTGATTTCTTCAAGCTCTTGACATTGCTAAGGGACCATTGTTTTATTTTCTATAAAGTTCTCTTTCTCACTTTAGTGATTTTTGTATACTTATGTGTTCAATATTTTTATCATAGTTTAGGATATGGAATTTACTTTAAAAAGAAGACCTGGCTTCATCTCTGGACTTTACCATTACCTCTAATCATTGAAGTCATAAAATTTGAAAACTCTAGGTGATACGAGCCAGGAGGAAGCAAGTATATTCCACGGTGGCAGTGGAATGATTAGAAGACAAGGTAGCCTATAGAGGCAGGCAAATCTTAAGGAAGAACAAGATTTTGAGAAAGGTGGTTAGATGTTAGTGATTTTCACTTTTGACTTGTAGGAGAAAATCTGGATGGAAATATCCAGAAGAAAAATAGCAACAAAAAGAAGAAAAGTAAATAAATGAAAAAGAAATAAATGAAACAAAAAATGAAAGACTGATACAGAGAGATATTTGTGTTAGAGATGTAAATTTAGAACTATCCATCTAGGAAATAGTTGAAGCTATGAAGATTAAGTGGTATTTCTATTGGTGAGTAATAAGAAAGTGCCATTGGTGGATCAAGTGGTGGGTCTACTTTCAGACCTCAAAGATAGATACTTTTAGACCTCCATACTGTTTTCCACAGAGGTTGTACTAATTTGCAGTCCCATCAGTAGTGTATAAGTGTGCCTTTCCCTCCACATCCATGCCAGCATCTGTTGTTTGGGGACTTTTTGATAAAGATTCTCACTGGTGTTAGATGATACCACATTGCAGTTTTGATTTGCCTTTCCCTGATTATTAGAGATGTTGAGCAGTTTTTCATATGTTTCTTTGGCCATTAGTCTATTTTCTTTTGAAAAGCTTCTGTTCATGTCTTTTGCCCACTTTTTAATGGGTTTGTTTGTTTATTTTTTATTTATTTATTTATTTTTGCTGATTTGCTTGAGTTCTTTGAAGATTCTGGCTATTAGCCCTGTGTTGGATGCATAGCATGCAAATATTTTCTCCCATTCTGTACGTTGTCTATTTGTTCTTCTGACTGTTTACTTGGCTATGCAGAAGCTCAAGCCCCATTTATTAATTTTTGTTGTTGTTGTGGTTGCCCTTGGGGTCTTCTTCATAAATTCCTGGCCTAAGCCAATATCTAGCAGAGTTTTTCCAAGTTTTTCTTCTAGAATTCTTACAGTTTCATGCCTTACATTTAAATCTGTTGTCCATCTCGAATAAATTTTTTTGAGAGGTGAGAGATGAGGATCCTGTTTCAAACTTCTGCATGTGGTTATCTAATTTTCCCATCACCATTTATTGAATAAGGATTCTTTTCCCCACTGTATATTGTTGTCTTCCTCATCAAAATCAGATGGTTTGTGTGGATGGTTTTATATCTGGGTTTTCTGTTCTGTTCCATTGATCTATGTCTCTATTTTTGTACCAGTACCATGCTATTTTCGTTACTATGGGTATTTGCCCAAAGGAAAAAGTCATTTTACCAAAAAGACACTTGCACTCGAATGTTTATTGCAGCTCAATTCACTATTGCAAAGATGTGGAATCAACCCACCAATTCATCAATTAATCAATTGTGCCCATCAATTCATCAGTGGATTAATAAAGTGTGGTATATATACACGGAATACTACTCAGCCATAAGAAAAAATGATGAATTAATATCTTTTGTACGAACCTGGATGGAACTGGAGACCATTCTTCTAAGTGAAGTATCACAAGAATGGGAAAACAAACACCACGTGGACTCACTACTAAATTGGAACTAACTGATCAGCGTTCATGAGCACATACGGAAGTAAAACTCAACAGAAATCAAGCAGGTGTGAGGAAGGAGGAAGAGACAGGTGAAATCACAACTAAAAGGTACAATGTACACTACCTGGGTGATGGGCACAGTTATACTTTTACTCCAGCTGTAAAAAAGCAATCTGTGTGACCAAAACATTTGTACCCCCATAACATTCTGAAACTAAAAAAAAAGAAAAAAAGAAAGTGTCTTTGAGGATAAAAAAAAGAGAGAAAAATGCAATAAAAAGTTAAAAAAAATAAAAGTAAAGGTGGCTACTTTATTAGAATAGCTTCATGAAGCTGAACAAAGAAAGAATTTCATGGAAAAAATGATAATCACTTAGGAATAGTGTTACTGTGTCAAATACTATATAAGAGATTCATTATCATGAGATACATACGTGTGTACATATTTATTTATATTTCCCAGAATCAGAGCAACTTTTCCACTTCCAGTTTATCCTCAATTGTGCATATCTTAGTGGGAGACACTATTAAATGAGAAGAAGCCAATGAAGCCAATTAAAACTTCTCCCTGCTGTGGGAGAGGGAGGTTGCAGTGCTTGCTGTGGCTGGCTAGAGGGTGGATACTCAGACTCTGATAATTAAATGCTCATGCCTCCATATTTGAATCTTGTAAAAGTGACCAAATGACATAGGAATATAGAGACATTTTTCATGCAGTATTGTCAATTAGCACTGGGGGAGTTCAGCAGTGGAGACAGTGATAAGTGCTCAGTGGCATTAGTGCCAGCAGTAATATCCTAACCAGACCATCACCGAGGCATGACATTAGCTCTCTTTCCTGCTACATAGATGCTCTTGGTAGTTGCCAATTTCTGAGTTTGTTTTTCCAGCCATCTGTTAATATTATAAACTACCACATGTACTTCCAGCAAATTCCTCTACTGCTTGAGTTCTAAAAAAAAATAAATAAATCAGGAAATTATTATTCTGTTGAAACAAGAGAGACACTCATCTAAAATGTGGTCCTATATTAAGACTGAAGACACCACGCGTACACCCCAAAAAGATATAAAAAGGTTTATTATTCACATTAGGAGGCTTGCTGCAGAGAGCAGTACTGGCTCCCATGCTTTTCAGAAAATAGCTTTATAGAGTGGGTAAGCCTGGTATCCTTCATGGCGATTAGGAGCATATCTGGGTGAAGGTTCCCAGGTAGAAGTGACCTATGTTTCATTGTTTGATCTCCTCACAGGTACCAAAGGAAGCAAGTATCTGGGCTTTTTATCAGCTTGCCCCGATATGGGGCAAAAAGGGAAGGGGAGAGTGGTGGGGCTTAAAAGATCTTAGTAGTCAAACACAAAAATGGAGATAGATTCTTTATTAGAGGAACTATTAAAAATATAAATTAACCCAAATCAAACAGACCAAAATTATTGAATTACTGAATACCTTCTAAGGGAGTAAAACCACTGGATCATTAAGAAAGACTGAGCATATTTATCTAAAATATGGATAGTGGCAAGTTCAATGGCTTTGTAATTAGATAGATATGAGTTAAATTCTGACCCTTACCTATGTTAACTAAGTCATCTTATGCTAGTTATTTAATCTCTTTAAGATTCAGTTTCATCATCTGTAAAAACAAACAAAAAAAAAAGGTATCTACCAGCCTTGAGAGAATCATGTAAGAAGACCTCATTCTCAGTCAGGACTCACAAGAACAGCATCACCCAATAATTAAGAATGTCATCTCAAGGGTCACAGGACCTTCGCTAAAATTGTCACTCTACCATTCAGCAACTCAATAACCTTGAGCAAAAGAATGATAATCACTTAGGAATAGTGTTACTGTGTCAAATACTATATAAGAGATTCATTATCATGAGATACATACGTGTGTACATATTTATTTATATTTCCCAGAATCAGAGCAACTTTTCCACTTCCAGTTTATCCTCAATTGTGCATATCTTAGTGGGAGACACTATTAAATCAGAAGAAGCCAATGAAGCCAATTAAAACTTCTCCCTGCTGTGGGAGAGGGAGGTTGCAGTGCTTGCTGTGGCTGGCTAGAGGGTGGATACTCAGACTCTGATAATTAAATGCTCATGCCTCCATATTTGAATCTTGTAAAAGTGACCAAATGACATACGAATATAGAGACATTTTTCATGCAGTATTGTCAATTAGCACTGGGGGAGTTCAGCAGTGGAGACAGTGATAAGTGCTCAGTGGCATTAGTGCCAGCAGTAATATCCTAACCAGACCATCACCGAGGCATGACCGATTCTCAAAGAATCGGTTTCCTCATTTAAGGTGGGGAGAACAATAGTACTAATAAAAACATTGGAGAATAAATAGAATCATAGATTTGGTTCAGAATAGGAATGCACTATATCTCAGTTGTTAATATTCTACTCAGCAAATGGATCCAATATCAGCATGCATTAACAAGAATTGCATAGTTTACTGAAGATATTGTGATGATATGGGCTGAAGTTTCCTGTTAGACACCACAGAGCAAAAACTTCATCAAATTGCATATTTCATGGCTTGTTTCTTTTCCATTAAGATCTTTTCTCTGCAAGCTACTTGTCTCCTCTCTTTCCCTCCACAGACATTAAAATCATCCTAGTAATTGATTATTGTAATTAGTTCTTACCCTTTACTCCAGTACCGTAATCAGCCACGTAAAAGCCCAGAGGTCATCAGTGCATTGACAATTTTTTATCCTCCAACATGTTTGCAGAAAAGGGCCTTATTTGCTACTACACCATTAGTGACTTATCATATTATTAATTCAACAAAGCATGTCTCTGTATAAAATAGAATGTGTCTCCCAAGAAAATGAATATGTCCAAATAGTGCTATATAGGAATTATACTTGCCTCATGATCTTGTGGAGAGAGTAAAAGTAGATAATTTCTGTAAAGAACTTACTTCATTACCTTGCCCATGAGAAGTGAAAAATTCATATTAGTGATTTATATTAGTTATTCCCATTCGTGCTGTAAGAATCTATTTCATATTTTCCCCAGATTTCATTTAATCTTTTAATGGATCTGACATTTTCAAATTATATTTATTAAAAATTATATCTTATTTGTGATGCTATTTTATTTACCAAATTCAAATGCCAATTCAAATTTTACACAATTCAAGGCAAAGTGAAAAAGTAATTCATTTAAAATCATAGCAGGGCAACTCTGGATTGATAACATGTACTATTATTCTGGGCCTTTAAAAATCTTCATTAGTGTTTCAACTTTCATTTTTCTCTTTAGACCTAGGAAATATAAATTAACTTAGAAAAGAGTGAGAGAATTCTATGCTTTTACACCATAGAAAATATCCTGACATTATAGTGTTTAATTTAATCTGTGTACATATGTGTATAATTTTTATGCTTTCTGGAGCCTCTAAGTCAAAAGTGCAAACAAGAAATTTAACTTACTAGCTATTAAATGTTTGTAGGGCTTCTTTACTTATTTATCATTTTAAAATAAACTAAACAATGTTTAAAACATTTGGACAAAATTGTGTTTAAAAAATTACAACCTCCTACTTCCACCAAAACAACAACAACAAAAAATGTTAGGTTTGCACATTTTCTTTCTGAAGATTTACAATCTCTACAATCTCTACTATTGGTGATACTGAAGCTGAACAATCCTAAATAAAATCCCATGGTCCCTTTTTTTGTCCAAAAGCAAGAAGGCATTCCAAGGCTAAGTAGCAGGGGAAAAGGACAGCAAAAATTCTTGCATTTAATAACATAAAAAAATGCACTCTCTTCCACCTCCGTAAAGAAAAGAAAAAGACCAGGTTATTTTTAGAAAAATACCGATATTGATACAAATGGCTCTTGGGTCAAGCCTGCGATGAACATGCAGGGAGGTTAAAGCTTTGACAAGAGATGGGTAAGGGAAGATGTTTAGTGGGTGAGTCTCACCCTGAAACCCATTTCTCGAACATACTGCCAATCACAAATGCTTCAATTTTGTGTGCTAATATTGCTGCATTTTTATCAAAGGAAGAATACTCTGTTATTGGTGGATAATCGGTGAGGAGAAAAGTGTTCTCTAAGCCTGCGTAAATCTAGGTTGAAAGATAAAAACATACAAACACAAGTACAAAAAAACATGAAGAAATTATTTATGAAGTAAACAATCAACAAGTACAACATATAAATATATTAATGCAGCACAAGTAGAGCAGGCAGAGTCATTACCATCTGCTGAAACAGTATGCTTCAAACTCAGAAGTTACTCAGTAAATATTTGTTGAACCTATCACATGGATATCTTCCTAAATTGCTTCGTTCCTGATATGGAAATTGAGATTTATTTCTCCACAAATAAGACAGGGAAGCAATTCTTTGGCATGGTTAATGTAAGTCCAGAACAGTTGATGGTTTTTCAATGAGTCTAACCAAAATGTACTTAATGAATTCTAGGCCAAATATGACATTAGTCTACAGAAGAAAGTCTTCTGTGAATTCCAGGATAGCTTTCAAGCCTTCAAGGACTTTTGAGATACAGAAAATGTCACCTTTATCAAGAAGTCACCATTTTACAGCAGAACAGGGGCTATAAATGTCAGCAATGTTGCCTGCTTCATACTGCAGAGATGCATTGTGCTTATTGAAACAGACATTTCAATCTCCATTTCACACACCCTACAATGCAGTAACGAAATTTTGGGAATTATTAATAACTTTTGTTCTACCCAGTAGTGTCGCTTGATTAGTCTATTCATTCCTCTCACCTGCATTTGGCTCAAGTTTTTACTGATTTAAGCCATGTTCACTCAATAAATGGGGTAAAGACTTTTGCTAGTGGGGCTATGGTAACATGTGAGTCACTGTTTCTCTTTCCTCTATCATGAGAATGTGGGAGCATGTTGTCTGAATCACTGCAAGTAGTCATTTACAATCATAGAGGAAGTTACTTGATGATAAAGCCAAAACAAGAAGGAAGATAAAATGAAGAGGATCTCAGAGAAATGGAGTCAGAGCTATGATTATGTGACCCAATATGATTCCTTGTTATTTAGGCCAGTTTGGGAAGAGTTTTTGCTGTTCACAGGAAGAAGCATCCCAATATAGTATGCTATGGGTTAGCTCTCCCTCTGCCTGCCTTTAGGAGGCCAGTGAGTAAGAAATCACAGAAAATGCTCGCTTTCCCACATCTAAGTCCACTTATCTCCCACCTGTGGCATAACTTCCTTTCTGATCCCTGCAATTAGTGAAACATCCCTCACCTTAAAAAGAGGCAAGAAAAAAACCCTCCAGGTTAGAGTAAATGAAGCGGGGATTGGGTGGAAGGAAATTTAATCTGAAAAAATACCAAAAAATTAATTTCCAAAATTAAGTTGTTATAACATTTACCAAAAAGAACCCCGAAGATATCTGTCTTCTTTGGAAAATAAATGAATAAATATTGATTGATTAGTGGTGCCTACATGCAAACAATCCCCCGACGTGGAGCAAGAGCTGCCTCCTTCCCATAAGGCGGGAACTCTGCAGTTCACTGCAGTTCCCACCGTGCCTTATTGTCTTGTACCTGGCCATCTCACTCAAATATGTTGCCTTTTGTTCCATAGGCTTTAACTTTATTACCATACTCTACCCAATAGAGACTAATGATAAAAATCAGCAATCTATATGGTAATATAGTTTTAAAGTTTTCGTGTCCAAATTCCAATTTTTGAACTTGTGCCCTATACTTGTAATCACATCCCTACCTTGCACACTGGTTTATTGGCTACTGTTTTGTATTGCTGACCCCAAGTTTCTACCATGGTAACCTGCTGTTTGCATGTCTACCCTAGGTCTTATTGTCAATTACTATCTTCCCCTTCAGAGACGGGAGCCCCTCTCTGAATTGGAACTGAGTTACAATAACTTCCTCATGTCATTGCCTGCATGCATGCTTCTTTAAGGTTTAAAATTTCCTGGCTTTAGATTTCCCAGAGTTGGTCTCCATATACCACTAGGGAACCCCCACCCCCCACCCCCGACACACACACTTAATGTTATATCACAACGCATTGTCAACATGCTCTACCACACAGTAGAGCTGCCCTTCAGAGGAAGAGTTCTGCCCATTGCAGTTCCTATTTTTTGCTTATATATAAAACTACCTATATTTCACTCTTGCATCTTTAGAGCAGTCTTTTTCAGATTTGACTGTGGCCAAACCCTACATGACAAATACATACTTGGAATTAGAATTCATTCGGTTTCAAAACTCTCTCACAGAAATTCCTAAAAATCTCTCTCCCGTTTTTCATCTTTATGTATCTTCATGGAACATAAGTGATTTTCAAAGTATGTAGTTATCTAGTAAAAGCGTTAAGTGGCTCTGTCGTTTTGAAGATGACTCACAAAAGATTTAGCAGTATACTAATATGACAGTATAAAGCAGAATTATTATAATGTAAATAATGTACAGCTGTTTCATCTGAGAAAATGTAGGGATCAGTGTGACAATAGCCTATTCATCACTTTTCTTGACTTTCTAAAGTTCAATGCAGGATCTCCTCATAGCATAGGACACTGTGGCACAGTATACTTAATTTTTAAACATTTCTTTGTACTTCATTCTTTGAATCATTTTGAGTTATACTAAACATTGGAAAGGTATTTAAATAATCTAAATTTAAGACTAAGAGTTGATCTAAACAGGACACTGTTATTGCTTTGAGTTTTCCACTATTACTACTTTATTTTTCAAAATATAGGCATAAACATCATCTTTACTATATGCATATTGTATAAATTTAACCTAATTTAAAGAAATGTGAAATGAATAATTAATTATATTTTATTGCAGAGCTTGGTATGAATTTATTTTATTTTAGGCCAAATATGTAAGGCTAGAAAAACAGATGTTATTATGAGAAATTAGAATTTATACATCAAACTCATTATACTCTCACAATCATTGTATGGTTTACTATTGAATAGTATTACATAAGGACTTTATGCTTGTTAACAATTTATAATATTTATTGTTAGACTATTGTCAGAATTGAAATTAATACTTTTCACTTTATAGATTTTAAAATATCCAGTACTGCTTTTAAAGAAGTAATATAAAAATCAATAAGTTTTAGTAGATTATAAAATGTGATGTCTGAATTAGTATTTGAAAAGTCTGATGAAGGCCATCTTATTATCTGACAAAATAAACCAACATCATGTTTCATCTATAGAAAGAAAACATTTCAAAAATGTTTGAAACATTCAGATATGATATTTATATGATGGAGTTACAGAAGTACAGTGGAACAAATACATGAATTATCATTCTTATTGAAATATCTGAAATAATTGTAATGTATAAATATATGTAAATATATAGATACATGTGTGTTTGTAATTTTTCAAATGAATTGACTATAGCAAATTTAGAAGGAATTTAGAAGCCAAAGCCACGTTTCTGACAAAACCTAAAAGCCTTAAGCATCTAATTTAAGGACTTCACAGGATATTGAGAACATAATCTAGAGCCTCAGTCTCCTCAATATTAGAAATCTAATAAAAGCCCCCATCGTAAAGCTAAGTACTTGCATAAACCTAGGATCTTGCGAGGTTACAGTCTCAATCAGTGTAAGGACAAATGAGAAATGAACTCTATTTTGAAAAACAATAATCTGTCATGAATTTGATATTGAATTGATGAGGGAAGATATTTCCTGGGAATATGCGAACACAAAATCATCATTTTGAAAGATTTGCATTTAAATCCACACTAACTACATGGCCTGCAAAACATCAAAAAAAGATTTTGATTTACAACCTTTTTCTAGTTGACTAGCAAAAACAAAGGTAAACGTACTCTCTAAAAACAAAAGTATACTTCAATCTCCTCTTTAAAATTTTTCCACGAAATTATAGGGAAAACGGGCAGCTCACATTCAATTTCTCAAGCGTTTCATGAGACTATGCCCCATGTGTCAAAGCTAACAGAGATAAGACAGAAAAATCTCACAATTGCATATCAAAATTAGATATAAGATTTACCAGACACACAATATAAAGCATCTATTAATGTTTTAAAATCTAAAAGGGACAAATAGTCATGATACAAGAGGCAACAAATCCGATTTGACAAAAATGAAATAGAATTTTTGCAGTTACCTCTAAAGTACTTGTAATGATGTATTTCTTAACCTGGTAGTAGGTACTGGGTATTATTGTAAAAACAAAAGCAATGTCTAAAAAAGATACATTTCATTAGGCCCTCTGGAGTCCCGTTCACTGGAGAAAACACACAGAAAAAGGATCAGCAAACGGTGTGCAAATCTTACATTTACCTGTCACAACTTGGGATAACACACAACTCTCTGAAGGGCCAGATATTGGATTCCAGGAGACAATCTCCAACACTTGGGCTATGAAACTTTTAAGCTACATAATAAAAAGAAACACCAATTCATTTCCTGATGATCAGGAGCTGCCAGCTCTGTATTTGTGGCTGGGGGTAGCAGATTCTACCCAAATGTTACAGAGATTTAGTGTGCAAGTCTTGCACTTGCAGCTTTATGCCATAAAATGTGATTGGTGGGATTTACCATGTCATGTTTTATGGTTGTGGAAGTACCAACCCTATGCCTAGCTCATGCCATAATATTGGAAGTGAAGTGGGTAAAGAAGCAGGTGGTATTCAAGCTTTGAAATTAACCTGAATTGAATCTCGAGCATTGTGCCATCTTAGTTTTCATGTAGCTTGCAGGAAGGGAACTTCTTTTCTTGGAAGTCAACATGCAAGAGGTAAAGCTTAGAGAAATTAACTCCTATATATGCACTTAATATCAGAGCACTTAAATCTATAAAGCAAATATTAACAGATCTGAAGGTAGAAATCAACAAAAAATAGTGGGGGACTTTAATGACCTACTTTTAATGATGATTAGAAGATACATACAGAAAATCAACAAACAACTTACTTGAACACTATAGACCAAATGGACTTATCTGACATAAATAGGACTTTCTACCCAACAGCAGAAGAATATACACTTTTCTTAAGCCTACGCAGAACATTCTCTAGGATAGATCACATGTTAGATCACAAAATAAGTCTTAACAAATTTAGGAAGATAGAAATCACTCCAAATATCTCTTCCTACCACACAATGTAGCTAGAATTCAACACTTAAGAAAATGAAAAAAAAGTCACAAAAATGTGCAGACTAAACAACACACTTTTGGGCAACCATTGAGTCAAACAGAAAAGCAAAAGAGAATTACAAAAGTATCTCAAAATAAATGAAAATGAAAACACAACATACCGTAACCTACAGGATACAGCAAAAATAGTAATAAGAGGAAAGTTTATAGCACTAAATGCCACATTAAATAAGAAAGAAAGAAGATCTCAAATAAGCAACTTAATTTTATACCTCAAGGAACTAGGAAAAGAAGAATAAACGGAGCCCAAAATAACTAAAAGGGAGGAAATAGCAAGACTTAGAGCAGAAATAAATCAAATCAAGAACAAAAAGGAAAGTAAAAAATTAATATAACTAAGATTTAGTTTTTTGAAAGAAAAAATCAACAAGGCCTTAGCTAGATTAAGAAAGAGACAAGACTTAAATAAATAAGGTCAGAAATGAAAGCGGACACATTACAGTAAATGTCTCAGAAATAAAGAGGATTATAAGGGACTATTATGAAAAATTATATGTCAATAAATTGGACAACCTAGAAAAAATTGATAAATTCTTAGAAGTACACAGTCTACCAAATTTAAATCAGAAACAAATAGGAAGCCTGGACAGACTAATAACAAAGGAGATTGAATCAGTAATCAAAATTCTCCAATTAAAAAAAATCCAGGACCTATGGCTTCACAGGTGAATTCTACCAGTCAATAAGAATTAATGTCAATTCTTCTTAAATTCATCCAAAAAATAGAAGAGAAAACAGTCCTGAACTCATTTTATGAGACCAGCATTACCCTGATACCAAAATCAGGCAAGGATATTAAAGAAAATAAAACTACAAGTCATTATACCTAATAAACATAGATGCAAAAATCTTTTATAACATGCTAGCAAACAGAATTCAACAGCATATTATAGGACCAAACATTGTGACTAAGCTGAAATTTTACCAGGAATGCAAGCTTGGTTTAACATAGGCAAATCAATCAGTGTAATTCAACACATTAAGAAAATGAAAGAAAAAAACCACATGATCATCTCAATAGCCACAAAAAAATTTTGACAAAGTTCAACATCCATTCTCATGATTAAAACTGTCAACAAAATACATATAGAAAGATCTTACCCCAATACAATAAAAGCCATACATGAAAAGCCCACAGATAATATAATTAATGGGGGAAAACTGGAAGCTTTTCCTCTAAGATCTAGTACAAGGCCAGAACACTCATTCTCACCAAGTCTTTTCGTCATTGTTCTGGAAGTCCTAGTCAGAGAAATAAGAAAAAATACACAAATAAAAAGAAAGAAAGAAAGATAGAAAGGAAATAAATAAAAAGAAAGAAAGAAGAAAGAAATAAAAGGCATTTAAATTGGAAATAAATAAAATCATCTCTATTTGCATATTACATGATCATGTACACACAATAGAAAACCCTAAAGACTCAACACAGAAATTGTAGAAATTAATAAACAAATTCAGTAAAGTTTCAGAATACAAAATCAACATAAAAAATCAACCATATTTCTATACACGAACTATTTGAAAAGGAAATTTGAGAAAACAATCTTATTCAAAATAGCAATAAAAGGAATAAAATACTTAGGAATGAATTTAACCAAAGAGGTCAAAGACTTGAATGCTGAAAATTTTAAAACATTGATAAAGAAAAGCAAAGAAATATACAAATGGAAAATAATTTTGTATTCATAGATTGGGTAAATTAATATTCTAAAAATGTCCATACTATGTAAAGTGATCTACAGATTCAATGCAATCCCTATGAAAATCCCAGTGGCCTTATTTACAGAAATAAATATAATAAAAAAAAAATCCTAAGACTTACATGAAACCACAGAAGACCCCAAATAGCCAAAGCAATCTTGAGCAAGAAGAACGAAGCTGGAGCATCACATTCCTGATTTCAATACGTGTTACAAAACTACAGTAATTAAAACAGTGTGCCATTGGCTAAAAACAGGTATACGGATGAACAGAATAGAAATAAATCCATACATCCATGCTCAACTGATCTTCAACAAAGTTTCCAGTCACATACAATGGAGAAAGGATAGTTTTTTCAATAAATGGTGTTGGGATAACTGGATATCTACATGCTTAAGAATGATACTCTTTAAATATATATTATTTTTAATTATCCAATATACCTCAATGAAATTTTTAAAAAGAAAGTAATTCCTACTTTTTAGGTACTCCATTGTTATTTTTCTTTAAACTGTAATTTAATTTATGTATTCCTTTATATATATATGATATATTTCACAATCTTTTAAATTCATATTAAGCATATTTTGCTGCTTTGGATCAGTAGCAACAACCATCTTATCAAACACTTTATTTTTAATGCATGAATCATTACTCTGGACCATAAAATTTGTTCAACCAAGGTGCCAACATCAAAAGAAGAATTTCAGATTTCTACATGACATGGTTAAGAATGACATATCATTGTAGACTAATCATATCCTATAATTTAATAAATAATGATAGTTCATAAAATGATTTTTTTTAATTTATGGATTCAACATATACCTTCTTCCCAATGTAGCTTTTACCAAAGCCAATGTCTACACTATGGTTAGATCTTCGTTTCTTAGATGCCCCTGTTTTCTCTGTGTATAAGTTGTGTCTCTCCTTAAAGTTCATCAAATTCAGGTATCATGCCTCAAAACCACAGCTATAATTAGCTTCATTCAACACACACAGAATTTCCCTAAACATAAATATAATCCATAAACACTTTTTCTCTTTCACATCCACCTTCAACTTAAAAAGAAATGAAATAAAGTGGTTTAGTTTTTATACTTTTTGTTTGGCAAAGAGAGTCAGAGTCATGACATAGCCCATATCCCACAATATGATTCTGCCTCTTCATTTATAAGAATCCCTATGGATAATCTATTTATGTTCCCTTAACTAGCACGCCTAATGCCACATAGGACTTAGAAAAATTGAACTCTGGTCATGCAAATTTGAGTGAAATGTGAGTGAAAAATACCTTGGGTTAATTTTGTGATTCAAAATGGAAGATGTGGAAAGCAGACCATATTGAGAACATGCAGTTCACTAAAAAGTTTCACTAATTGAGTGCATAATGTGTCAGAGATGTAACCAAGTGTTTTGGACTGGATTGTTTCCCTCCAAAATTCATATGTTAAACCCACGTCCCCCATGTGGCTACAATGGAGATAGAAACTTTAAGGAGGTGATTAAGGTTAAGTGAGGTCATAAGATCCAATAGAAATGGTGTCCATTTAAGAGGGGAAGAGATACCAGAGATGTTTCTCGTTTTGCCATGTAAGGACACAGTAAGAAGGTGGCAGTCTACAGGGCAGGAAGAAAGCCTTCGCCAGAAACTTAATCAGCCAACACCTTGATTGTGCACTTCCCAGCCTCCAGAACTGTGAGAAAATAAGTTTCTGTTATTTAAGACATCCAATCTACAGTATTATTTTGTTATGGCAGCCCATGCAGGTTAATATGTCATGAGTAGAAATTGAAGATCAGTATCCAAGGAAATCTGGTGAAATAACTGGAAACTACAATATGTGGAGCAGATTCAATTTGCTTTAACTCTGCAAGAGGGCATATCTCTGAACCAAGGCTTTTTGAAAGTCAAAAAAAGTCATGTGCTTTTGTTGCTGTGCAACATCTTAGTGCTATCACACTTTTGACACTGCCAGACTGAAAATCATCTACACTTCTTTGGACCAGGAAAATATGTCAGATTATTCACTTTATCATAATGTTAGGTTGAATTTGCTATTTTTTTTTTTTAAAAAAAGTAGTTAAAACTAAAAATTTAAATCACGGCTTTTGGAGATGGAAGAAGTTTATTACTATCGAATGGAAACAAGCTAAACATATTTGTGGCAGGCATTTAGCTGGACGCTGATAATACAGGGATGAATAAGCAGAGTCCGTATTATTGATTCTTAATACTTCAAGGTTGAGAATAAATCTGGAGACAGGCTGCTTAAGAAGTGAATGCCAGAAAGGAATGGTCCCAAGAATTAGTCAAACCAGAAAGGATGCTTACCTCAGGAAACCTAGGATACAAGAATGGTTTTCTAAACTGTCATAAATAATAGCATGGAAAATGGAATCAAGCTTCACAAATATGGAGTGAAGTGAAAGCAAAGGCTAAATAATGTGCAGCAGGTTTGATGTTAGCTGATGAAGATAGAATCAAGGAGGGATCAGGCAGCGTTCTAAAGTGTAGTGAAAAATGAGTTGCTTTCAATGTGGTAATAGCCAGTGCCCTTGAGGCCAGCATGGTGGATTAAAGGGATAGTTCAACTCTGAAATCTATTTCAGACATCATCAAGTATTTAACAATTTACTATGTATTTGTTAAGCACAAACTATTTGAGCATTTTTTACTGTGTGCAAAACCACACAAGGCATAAAATGGAGAGCCTGTTCCTTAGGATGCATTTACTCAAGTTGAAGAGCTTTGATACCCTGCAATAGGAATAAAGAGTTTTTTATGATCCAGAGCCAGAAGGGATAAACTGAATGTCTAGTGAGTCATCCTGAAGACAGCTTTTAAACAGGACTTACTGATTTCAGAATCCAGGCTCATGGAGGGAATAAAACCACTTAGCTGTTGGAGACAAGGAGGGAAATTAGGCTCTTTGGTGAAGAAGAGAAAGAAACTTGACTTTCCTGTAGTATTGAATCTTATAGGATTGAAAGGGACAAAGGTTTCAGATCCTTTGTAGATCACACGTTCATGAAATGCAGCACTTTTATAGAGGTGGTGGACCTTTAAGAAGATGGATGTGGATGTTCCTATGAGGAATGATCAGCAAGGTTCATGACCTTGAAAGATAGGAAAAGGTCACTTGTAGCTGGATGTAGTAAGGGGCAACAAAGGAACCAGCATAGCCTACTGGCTGAGGCTGGAAAGTCAGGAATTAAAACCCACTTTAGTGACTGACTTATTTCACTTAGTATAGTATACTCCAGGTTTGTCTATGTTGTCGTAAATAGCAAGATTTTCTTTTTTATTAAGTCTAAATAATATTCTATTGCATGTGTGTACCACATTTTCTTCATTCATTCATCCATCACTGGGGATTTAGGTTGTTTTGGCCTTATGAATAATGTTTCAATGAATATAGGAGAGCAAATATTAATATCTCTTCCAGATTCTTATTTTAATTCTTTTAGATATCTACCCAGAGGTGGGATTGCTGGGTCATGTGGCAGGTCTATGTTTAATTTTTTGAGGAACCTCCATACTATTTTTCATAATGGCTACACCACTTTACATTCCCACTAATAGTATACATATATTCTAATTTTTCCACATCCTTACCAATACGGATTTTTTTAATAATAGCCATCCTAACAGATGTGTAATGATTCTCATTGTGGCTTTGATTTGCAGCTCCTTGATTATTAGTAATGCTAAACATCTTTTCATATAGCCGTTGGTCATTTTAAATCTTGTTTGGAAGAACTTTAGTTCTATTCAAGTTCTTTGCCCATTTTTAATTGAAGGATAAATACTGCATTATTCCACTTATAAGAAATATCTAAAATAGTAAAATTCGTAGAGAGTTACATGGTGGTTGCCAGGGGCAAAGTGAGGGGGAAATGGGGAGTTTCTGTTCAATGGGTATAAAGTTTCAAATACACAAGATGTTTAGGTTCTAGATATTTGCTATAAACATTTGCCAGTAGTTAACAATACTGTACTGTACACTTAACAATTGTTGAGACTACATCTCATGTTGTGTTCTTACCATAATCAAAACCACACGAAAATACAAATCAATTTACATGGAGCATCGGCATCATATTTTTTGATCACACAGTATTGTGTGATTACAAGGTAAAATGCAGCTGCAGTGACCATATCCGGTAAACTACTCTCCCCGAAGAGTTTCCTTGTGTAGACTCAAAGATTGGGGAAAGTAGCTGATGCTGGATTTCTCTTGCATTTTGTAGAATGGACTCTCAAGCTGGATTTAATTCGGTTTCAACTTACACTCTCTCTACTGAGTTTCCATGAGACGATTTTCTTAATGTTCTAGACATCTATTTTTTACAGTAAATTAACTCATCTACTGTGCATCTAGAATGATACTAGCTATGTACCTTCTATGGGATAAATGAAAAAAGTAGAGGTGCTTAATTTTCTCAGAAGTATGGGTTGAAAAAGACTATTCCAGAATTGTATATAAATATGACATGTGTTACACACCAAGTGCTGTACCAAAGTTCATATATAAAATGAAGCATATAATTAAGTATGTGAAGATAATGAATATCAGAGACTACACAAGGAACACTAATTCTTCCATTTAACTATATCATAATATGGTGAAACTGGTAAAAGACATACAATGCTCTTAAAGTGAGTGAAATATAAATGGCCATTATCTATTGAGTAAGTAAGAGTATTTAAGTTTTTAGTAGAGTATCAGGAAGCTCCTCTAAAGCATAGGATCCCAATTTTCTGTGTCTACCTCTGTTTTCTCCTTTT